>JAEIIJ010006925.1:0-80799 GCA_018904815.1 Drosophila ogumai
CCTGCGTTCGTCCACGGGCATTAATGTGGGCTTGAGACCTAGAAAGCTCTAAAAGGGGAAACCCACATACTCAGTCGTTTTGTTAGTGTTTTGGTTAAAGGTAACTGGGATATAAAACGGTTAAGATTATTATTTGTTAAGTACTTAAAAACTTGTTGGAGATTCAAATAAAGGCTATTTTTTTTTTAAATTACGAGAATTGATCAAGGAAAACCATATATTTTGATGAATATTTCGAAGTTTAAGGTTTATTTCTGGTCGAGTTATTTATACAACTTCCCTAGCATTTATTTTTACGATGTTTTCTGTATTTAACCAAGCTAAAAACCTGCTAGACATCCTATAATTAAACGCGTTACTCATCATCCTTCCATTACAGCCCCTTTGAGCGCAATGCGACTCACCCAGCTTAACCACAAAGATTGTCCCAATATTTGCGGTGATTATAAAATTAGGCCCCCAAACAAAATGTATTTGAACAGCGGATGAGCGTGGCGGGCCATAAAGAATCCCGAGTTTATCAACGTAAATTACTCTATTTATCTTGGGCAAATATTAGCCGACTACTTAGAAAGCATTCACACCGTGGAAAGCTGCTGCTCCGGCGGATATTTGGACACTTTTACCACCGTCATAGGAAATAAGCAATGTGCAATGTGGGGGACTCATAGTCGCTCGCTCGTAAAAGAATGAAGAACGCATTTCTCAGAAGCAGTAAATCCCAGGCGATCCCAATTCAATCATGCCCAGCGTCGCCCTGTTTATCTATGGTTTATCATTGGCCCAAAGATAATGCGCCAAGGCAATAGAAAAGTTTTGCAAAAACAGATAAGAGCATCGCATCGCGAAAGGAAATCACATAACAGGGGCTGTGGCTTATCTCTCATTCCGCCAGCCTGTCAGCCGCATCGGGGGTTTGCATATAAAAGAGCTCTCCGCCGGACGGAATGCGTCAAAAGTGCTTCTGGATCCGGTGAGAACCTCAAGAATCTTCAATAATGTGCTCTGAAATGTGCTCGAGTGTGGTGAAAATCCTAGCCTTGTTTGGATTAATCGGTTTGGTGGTTCCTGTCGATAGCGTCAGCAGGCCACTGCCTCCTTATGTGGGCCTGCCCACACAGGACGGACTCACCCAGTTGTTCCTCAACTCGCGGGTAACGCGTCGCGATCCCATGGCCTCGGTGGCCTGCTTTGGTGGCTATATTGGCGAGTCTAATCTGATTGCGGAGTTGTACAGCGGCGACTACAGCAACTGCTCCCAGAGAGTGCAGAATGCAAGGAAGGGCATCGACAGTGATTTCCTGGCCACGCGCAGGACCATCAAGCTTTCCTCTGAAAGGGTCTGTGAGGAGCTGAGGGAGTGTAATTCCATCAACAATACCCTGGACTCCTTCAACTGTCATGCCACTGTGGTGAGTGAGACTTTATATTTCTCTCAAAATCGAAAAATAGAAGGACCAATAATAATTCCCTTACACCCTAGGGCTCCAACAACACCGTTTCTACCTACAGCATCTCTGGCAATGCCTCCGAGTCCGGAAGGATGCTGCAGGAGCGCTACCGCGTGGTGGATCTCCAGCACGAGCAGTGCATCCACAAGGCAGAACGTAGCTACGTAGAATCCACTGCCAAGAACTATAACCATCTGCAGGCCTGCCTGGATGGCCGTGCCAAGCCCAAGCCCATGCCCACGACCACATCCTCGACATCTACGACAACGACGACCACTTCCACCACGACAACGACCACAGAAGCGCCATCGACCGAAGTGCCCACGCAGGCCCCTTTAGACGCGGACGATCAGTTCAAGCAGCTCTTGAATTTGTTAAACTAATGTCCAGCAACGTGTATAACTTTCTAAGGAAGAAGCTTCGAAATTAAAGAGGGGAAATCCTTTAGCAAACATTGACACAACTTGAAATTCAACCCTCAGTGGCTAATGAATTAACCCCCTTTGAAAGAGCACAACAAATGGGGTTGCAGCAGTGGGATTGAATTTCGCAAATGTAAAAAAAAAATACGAAAGAATTAGCAAAATATTTAGACAAGGCAAAAGGGAAAGTCCTGGAAGTCCAGGCAATTTACTTGTGTCAGCAGTTAAAAGTCTTGAACATATTTAACCTTTAAAAAAGGGAAAGCCAAGATGGGCCCAGGTGTATTTTTGTATGAATTCAATTTTAAATATTAAAAAATAAATTCTTTTCCTTGTAATATATCTATATTTTATGTACCCTTCCTAATAGATAATATTCTTATTTATTTCTTATTATTTTATGTACCCTTTGATAAATTTCTTATTCTATAGGCTTAATATTTATTTAAACAAGATATTAGAAAAGACATCAAGAGTAACCCAATATTATTTAATTATAATACAAGACCTAACTGTACAGTATATAATTTTTAAAGCCCCATCTCATCAACCCATGCTCGCTTTTAAATGACCCTTAACTCTAGATCATGATTAATGAGCTGGAAAAGAAAGAGACTTCAAAATCTAGCTCGAGGCTCTTCCGATTTGAACGCCTCAAGACGGAAACACTTTGATTGATGATCCGGTCACAAAGAAATTATTTGAGCCAATAATGAACCAAAAGTGCGAAATAATTCAACAAGATCTTGAGATCTCAGCGGCGGCGGCGAAATAGACAAAAGCCAAATTATTATGCCATTTAGACCTGACCAAAACTGGTGAGGGGAATGATGGTACTATATGGCCATAAGCCATTGAAGGTGCCGGCTGATACCCTGCCCCTGCCCCTGCCCCTGTCAGTTCTGCCACAAATCCAAGAACACGTTTGGCTTTTATGGCTTTCGGGTCTGAGTCTGGGAGTTGCTTCTTTTCCTTTCAAGGCGGCTTGGCTTGACTTGGCTTGGCTTGGCTTGGCTTGTCTTGGCTTGTCTTGGCTTTTCTGTGGGCCTTTTGTAGGGCTGAATAGAACCAAGATTCAGGGGAAAACAAAGACGTGGAACACCTGTTGGCCCCGCAGCAAGTGGCTCATTTATTAGCACAATTGGCGTGGCATTCGACGCCGGCTTTTTATATATGGCATACGACCAAGATCCAAGATCCCGAGGAGCATGTGTATGTGTAATTCCCGGAATGCGATTGCGTCAATCTCAATGCGTTTTATTGCCGGCAGCCAGAATATGCAGCTGGGGGAGTGGCCGTGGACTTGTCCGTTTCTAATTTTTATTTTCACTGCGATAACTAATTAAAATGCAACTTGTAGTTGGGTGTTTACGACCCGTCGTGGGTTCTGTGGATAATTGGAGGTGAAAATCTACAGGAATGTGTAGGGGAGTGGCAAATATTATTATGCTGCTGCTGCAGATGGTGGGGAAGGTGATAAAAGTTTTAATTTAAAGGCAACGCCTTGGGAGATTTCATTAATTTCCGTTGCTAATTAATTTTTGCAGCTCGTAAAAAGTTAATTGATCTGACAATACATTACTCAGCGCAGCCGGGAAATTCCCCTCATGTGGGAGAGAGGGTCATTAATCGCCAGAACCATTTCCATTTTCCTTACCCACATCGGCGGCACATTTTACGCGCATCATTGAGCTTCCCATCTGAGAGTCTGGGTCTAGACCATTCAGGCATGGAAAAAATAGAAGAGAAAAAAAAGACAAACAAAAATCTGAGGCTTGTCAACATTATATGCATAACGAAAAACGAGTTTTCCCCCACAAAAAAACGTGAACTTTTCATTTTCATTGGAGCACACACACACACAGAGACTTAGGCGTCTCTCGAAAATTGGGGAAATGTGTTAAATGCAACGTGAGAGAGACCGAGTGAAAAATGCTCAATAAATATTTGCAAATGCTTTGCATAAATAAATGAAAATTGCCTATGCCAAAACGAAGGAGGCCCGGCCTGACAGCCTGGCCAATTAAGGCAAGAGTTGCAAGTGCGATGGCGGCATCGTTGTCGCCAAAAATAAAAACGAAACAAGAGTCAAGTAAAAAATTTGCCAATGGTAATTAATAAACGAATCGATGGTATCCTGTACACAATCAAATACATTTTAATATAACAGGTTTCAATTTTAAGATACATAGAATACTTTTACATCCTATGTATTTAAGGAAAATAATGAAGTTATGTTTTACGTTTAACTTAAACTAAAACCTTTACACTTTCTTTAAACTCTTCGTACTCTTTAGTACCTATTAACTCTGTATACCCCTAATTCATATATATTTAATGGGTACTCTACCAACTGTACGTAAAACTAGTTTGCCTGCAGCTTAAAAATAAAAAATATAAAAACCCAACAACTGAACGCGCAGAAAAGGAAATCGTCGCCGGTCGTCATCGAACTTGTTGTGTGTGGTTGTTGTTGTTATTTCAGCCTTTTAAGGCTTTTTGGCGTGTTGCGTGTTGCGCATGCGCCTTGTGTGCTATCAATTTCAGTGGCTCTGTGTGCTGGCAAGTGTGTTTGTGTTTAATGGGAATGGTATAAATATCGATATGTCAATATCGGATTAATTTAAGTATAGACTTTATTTTAAAATATGTAATATTTGTTAGGTGTTTTGATATTTAAAGTAAAATTTGGGACTATTGGTTCTATAAATTTAAAATTAAAATTCATTAGCTATGTATTTGTACCATTATCACGTAAAAAAATATTTATTGTAACGATATTATATCAAATATTTTAATATCCTCTGTTTCAAGAAATTCGATTTTTTCGATAAACAAATACCGATAGATCGCATTTTCCTTCTCCATACATAAATAGCTTTTTGTGTTCCCATACACCCCTGCCTCTGTGTGTGTGTGTATCTGTGAATTCGGGTCATTCGCATTTTCACATTTTAAGGCGTAAGTTGTTTTTTTCTTCTTGGTTTTGCATGTTGATTTTCATAAGATTTCTGCCTTGCAGGCTGCATTCGCTGCACTTGCTGCCTTTGCTCTGGCAAGTTGCAACTTTTACCATCGGTTGCGACCAGGGATCCGCCTCCTTCTCCGCGTTTCTTGGCCAAGTTGGAGCTGGTTGTTAATGGGTAATGGCATGTTGTAGTTGCTGTCGCTGCCCCGATGAAGCGATTTTTGCTTTGTTTGTTACTTAATTGCGCCAAAGTCATTAATAATCGATTAACAATATATGGCCAGAGGATGCTGATGATGTGAGCGCTGCAGCTGAGAGTTAGAGTCGCAGGAAACAGCGGAGAGGAAGTGCTTTGGGTGTTTCCTTTTAGAGGAATGGGAGCGGAACAGTTAATGAAGGAGATTTCTTTAGACATTTATCATCAAATAGAAAAGATAAATCCTGTTTTATTCATAGAATCTTCTAGAAGATAAAAAATAGTAGCTCTAAACCCAGTTTACATTTATAAATTATTTATAATCTTTTTCCTAGCCACAATCTTTTGGTTAATAATTCTCAAGCCAGTACAAGTCTCCATAATTTTATTTTCAACCATAAAAGTTCGACGTTTAATGTCACCTGTCTCGCTTCTCCCGTGGAAGCCTAAGCACACTCGCAACAGGTGTCTAATTGATTGACTGACAAGCGACAGACGACAGGCGAGATTGGATGATTGGAGGATTGGGAGTTGGGTGCTTAGCTCCACATGGACATGGAGAACATGGAAATGGAGATGGAAATGGCGATGCACTGACAGCCCTGGCCAAACAATGCAATTCAATATATCAAAAGGAAAACAGCTCATTGTTTGTCACTCCGTCGTTCCAGAAATCGATAGTGCCAGTGGGATCGATGAGTAGGGGAATGGGAAGCAGGAGGAGGACATGTTGGCCCGAATACATCAAGGAAGCTGAAACGGCACAAAGGAAATTGAATAACCAGGCACACGAAGATGCACAGCCGGTCGGGCGGAGGACTGAAATAATAAATGCCCAATGATGATATCTATGACGGGGCCCAGACAGACAAAGGAGCCACGCCAGCAAGACCGAGACCGAGCACAAAGAGGTTGCTTTGAGCTGCTGTAAGATGGAGTCCCGGATTCGGAAACGGGAGAAGATGTAGGGGGTTGGAAATGGAGGGCAGCGCTGGAGGTGGCTTCTCCACTTTGCATTCCCTGGAAGCTGCAGAAAAATACTCGTACTTACAACGTAAAGATCGGTTGTTACTTTATTGAAACTGAAAAAAAAGTTCGGAATTTGTTTATGTTTTCTTTCATGTAAGTTAATTTTATTTAGACTTTTTTGTTATGTCTAAGTAATTCACACCCCTAAATTCCTTAAAAATTATCAAATTAATATAGAAAATTCCTCATTCTTAGCATGATCATCTAAAAATATTAAAGCTTTCCTCTCAGTGCATTTGCCCAGTTGCAGCTGCAGATTTATGAGCGGCTGTCAGACAACAAAAGTAGCAAATACGCGAGTCCAAGCTGCAAGGCAGACCAGGGAACTTGGTCCGAAATGAGTTCATTGTACGAGGAGGCCAAGGAGGTGGCTAAAGCATTGCTCCTACTGCTCCTGTTCCAGCTCCCTTGAATGCCTTAGCTAATGAGTTGTCAACTGGCCTGATGAGTTTTATTTGCCAGCCAGACAGGCCAAACAAACAAATGCGGCAAACAAATAGTAAAAAAATATATATATATGCCTGCTCAGCCCCGGGGATTTGCATATTATCCTGTCGGGTTTGTTGACTTCGCGAGTGTCAAAGTCAATGTCAGGAAAAACTCCGTCTGGGGCCTTATAGAAGTGACAGTTTAAGTGCATCTATTACAGCTCCTGCTGCCCCTAAAAATATCCAACCACAAAAACGGCGACTCACGTTTCCGCTTTTGGCCATAAAAAGGCCGTCTAGATTTATGGCTAGTTGCTATAGTGGCGTCCAAGCATAAAAGGATGCGTCGGCTGAGTCACTTTTGACTCATAAAATATGCAGTCTAGTGGGAAAGAACTAGGAGTTTCCTGCTTGGGTTGAGATCCACCAAATATTAAATGCGGATGGGTAATAAATCAGTGATTTTAAAGAATAATACCCTTTTAACTTGGCAAGTTAATAAAGATCATGAGTGACGCATAGAAAACGCACTTAATTTATACAATTCCTCACATTTTGCTTAGCAATATTATAAGCAATAAACTTAGCACATTATTTATTGATGAATTATAAATCTAATCTGTGTAATAGAATGCTAATTAAAAACCACTCAAGTTGTTCTCTATACTGTCAAATAAACGTCATTTACAACCCATTAAGTTCAATCTATATTCTTTAAAAGAAACTGTTGAAATCCACAGCTTTTAAAAGCATATCTATCGCCTCCAACTGTAGCCAATTAATTCTCATTAAAATCAAATTAAGCTATAGACTACACTAAGCCAATTTTCAAATTTCATCATTTCCTGCCGTTGGTTTTAATTTTCTAGTTCGCTTTTTTGGGTTTTTGAGTAATTTGATTTCGATTGCGAAAACTTCAAGCTGTCGGAGAGACTTTAGACTTTATTTTGTGGAGGAGTGTGTGCTGGCAAACACATGCCATAAATTAGAGGCGATACTTTTAATGAGCGGCGAGTGTGGGAGATGGGTTTCACAAGGCGCTGCTCAATCAAGGGCTTATCCAGTCGCTAAGTCCAATTAAATGCTAGTTGAATGGACCAACTCAGCAGGCCAAATTGGCCCCAAAAAAACACTTGCCCAGACAAATTGAGGAAGCGAAGCGGTGGAAGCCGTCAGACAGTAACAGCGCCAGACACAGATGCAAGGGTACATATAGGAAAGAGATACAGATACAAATGAAACAGCTGTGCAAACCGTATCCAAAAAGATACATACAGTCAGCGAAAAACTTGACATTGAAGGGTAATTCGAATATTTAATATTTAACTAAAGGAAATATAGAAAGATGGGAATATATTGTTAATCAATTTAAAGAAATGTTTTCTGAAAAAGTAAATATTTTGGGATTACCAATATATATTTATATTATATCTCAAAGATATCTAAAAGTAACTATAACCTTTTTCCGAGTGCCATCAGGCAAGCAGCTAAGTAAACAGGGAAAGGAGTCAACAGAGTCAATGTACTAGCTCCCCACAGATTGTGTAATATTTTAGACAACTTTTCGTGTAACCCCGATTGCATCGGGAATTGGAATCGGTTACAGGTTGTGCAGGACCCAGACCCATAAAACTTCAACAACTTCATCTGGCATCGCATAGCGTCGCGGCTGCATAGATTTTCCAATAAAAATAATATTTATAGCCCCGGCTAGAAGAACTTTACGCTTTCCAGACAAGCCGAAGCGAAAACATAATTAATGGATCGATGCGGTGCCTTGGAAATATGTGAGTTTAATGGTTGTTGTGTAATCTGGAAATGCATTTCCCAACAACAGAGCCCCACAACGCAGCATCAAATAACATGCCTTTAAATGGAAATGTTTCTCCATTTGAATAGGGGAGACGAGGGGTGGGAGGATGGGATCGGATTGGATCAGCCGCAAAGCTTTCCGTTTGATAATGCATCATTCGATCACGCGGAGACGGCGACGATGGCGGTGGCGGCATTTTTCAATTATTGCCAGCCGACAGATCCGAACCGGAGCTCCCGCCATGTGCACTAAGATAAAAGCCATTAATAAAACATATTTTAAAATAAGCATTTGTTTAGACGAAGTGATTTTAGTAGGAGGAATATTTTATCTTGCATACTGCAGGTAGTAGAATATTTTTAAAAACTTGTTTGAGTAATATTTATATTTACTAATATATTTTTTATTGCAGTCTTACAAAATCGAATACTTATAAATAAATAATAATAATAATAACAGGTGCATACCGTAGCCTACTGCTTGTTTTCAAGTAGATACAAAAGATGTATTATATCCATACATCTTTTTTTTTTATACCCTTGCAGGGTATTATAAACATTAGTTTCCTTTGTTTTTGTATTTCTATTTTCTATTTGTACATACGTTTTTTCTATTTTAAAATAAAATCTATACATTTTCCCAAGTTCATATTATTTTTTCTAGTGCATTGTGGGCGAGGCCTCTAAATTTTAGAGTCAAACCACTCTCGCAGAACTTTGTTTCAATCCCCTTTTTGTTTATTTGCTTTGGCTCATTAGCGTTTGGACTCACGTTTTCCCTGCAGACGTGCTGCTATCTGTATTCCCCAGATATTTGGGCGTTGTGCATTCTGTGGAAATGAAATGAAAATGCACATCGAATCGAACACTTTCCCATGTGAGTGTAATTAACCCCGCCGAGTGCCACTTGACTATCATAAAAAATCCAGAGTGATAAGCGGCAGCACTCGAGAGCCTGTCTATTTATGGCCAATCGTTGTTTGTTTACAAACGAGCGAGCATTTAGCCATAAAATAAGTAAATCGAAGAAGCAACTTCTTATCTAAGTAAACTATGGCTATATTTTCATAGTAAAGAAGTCAATATTATTTGTTTATTCAAGGTTTTCTAAATAATTTCAATGTAAACTCCTAGTAACTGAGCAATCCTATAGAGTTTTCGATAAGAGCTCTTAGCCAAGTATGTTCAAGTGATATTTATTTAAGTAAAGTGAAATGAATTTATTTAAATTTAAATGAACAATAATTTCTTTCCAATTCAAAGCCTCCTAAATTCTCTTTAATCCCCTTTCTGTTTGAGTGCACATTTGAAATAAAATATGTAGGTATTAATTTCATGGCGATAGATCTGCTATAAATTTTCCATTTTCAAGCAATACTTTCAACTTGAATAAACAAAATTGCTGAAATATGAGACTAATCAGCTTCTCTGGAAGCATTCGAGCCGATTAGCGTTTTATTTAATTGTGGCTCTGGGCAGACACGCTCCCCATTTAAATCGTAAATCCATCCAAAAGCCCCGGCAAATAAAACAAATTGCAAACTAATTTCGTTTTCATTTCTCGCCCCATCAAATATTGGCACCGCCAAAAGAAATTCGCCACGGGCCAAAAAACTCAAAAAAAAAAAGTTGTAAAAAAAATAACAACAAAATACGAGGCAGAAATTATGCAAATTATATGGAAAACGAAAGGCATTCTCCTTCAG
This sequence comes from Drosophila ogumai, assembly GCA_018904815.1. NCBI lineage: Eukaryota > Metazoa > Arthropoda > Insecta > Diptera > Drosophilidae > Drosophila > Drosophila ogumai. Next base: position 10,013 of record JAEIIJ010006925.1, read on the forward strand.
CATTTGATTCGCCCCGCATTTGATTATTCATTAGCTGTGATTTTTGGTATTACGAGTTTTATGAGCTTTTTGGGATTATTATGCAATAAATATCAGAAGAGTTGGATTAATCACCTTGAGTGCGGCTGCTGCAGGCTGGATTTTAATTACGATTTGATTGATTTTACATTTGTTTGGGTTTTGATTTGTTGGTTTATTTATGCAAATAATGGCCCGATTTGTGGGGACCTTGAACCTTGAGACAATAGACATTAAACACTTGATAATTAAAGTCGGCTAAACCAACAAAAATTTGGCTGCAAAACTGCTCAGGCGAGTCGGACTTGAAGAACTTGGGAAACAACTGGATAAAAATAAAAATACCAAAAACGACGAAACAATAGAGAAGTGCAAGTAAACACGAAAATAACAACAACAAAAACAATAACTGGACAACCGGCCGCAGCATGGCAACAACAAGAAAAAACAACACAATTTTTACGAAAAATCTGCGACGCTGAAAATATACACTTAAGGGAAATTTTCAAACTTGAAATAATTATTAACCTTTTCAAGCTCAATGCAGTTTATAATTAAATAAACCTTTAGCAGTATTAATGTATTCCCATTGTAAGTTGAATTATTCTTACAACAACCTGAATAACTTAATTAATATTTGTTCTCAATGTCAACCTTTTTTATTTATACCGATTTAGAAATATTCATAACTGCTCCCTATTTTGTCTCAGTGCCTCGGGGTTTTTTTGGTGAATCAGCAAAATGTTTGAATGGAAGCAAGAAAACAAAACCAAAACAATTTACAGTTGTAGTCCAATGTGTTTGGCGGCTGCAGGTAAGACAAGGAGAGCGCTAGCTAGGGCTGCAGCTAGAGCGAGATGCCCTCAGGCAGATGGACTTCTTGCCAAAAAAAATGGGAAATAAGGGAACCTTTCGTCTGGTTTATGGCGTTTTCAAGGCAACAAATATGCAATTTGTACAAACCTTTCAGCGATCCGAAGTAAACGGCACCCACACTTGCACTTTCAATTGCCAGAAATTGTTGCAATTCTCTACGTTTTTTGCACAACCGGCACAGAAAATACGCGCGCGATCGCAAAGAATGTAAACAAAACAAAAAACACTCAAAATCGAACAAAATCTCTTCTATATATTGTAAAATATATAAGTTTTTTAGTAACTTGGACCAACACTTGATACACGTGCTGTTGATATGTTTATAAACAAAAAGTACGAAAGACTACGCTCGCGACGCGCGGTACCGTTCATTCACAATTTTTTTTTTTTTTAAATGACAACAACAAAAATCGGCCAGTGTGGTCTTGATTTATATCGTGGTATTTTTTAGCCCAAATATCGGAATCGCGATATTTTGCGATATTTTTCCCGTGGTCACTCTGAATTTCAAAGCAAATGTCAATTTACACGCTTGGGGTAGAATTCTCGTTTTTGGGGTCGAATTCTCGTGTAGAATGTAAAGTGTTTGATGGCGACTCGAACGCTGCTTCGGCAGCCTTCGGCAGCACCTTCGGCTCCGTTGCAACCGTTTTCGACGAACGTGTTTGAATGTGACATTTTTTTGCCCAAATATCGATATCGCGATACTTTTATTTGATATTTTTTGATTTTTTCTCCTTGGTCACTCTGAATTTCAAAGTAAAATGTCAAAAAAGTTTTACATGCTTGGGTCGAATTCTCATGTAGAATGTTAACATCAACGAAAAGTCTGGCAGCGCTGGTTGAGCACCCAAAGCTGCCCATTTTTCCGTTCAGTGATGCCAAGCTTAAATTTTTTAACGGAAATTTAAATTTCTAACAAATTAACGGGCTTGGCAGTTCCTCAAATCAATTAAAATTTATTTACTTCTTATATTCAATGTCCATGCAGTTAGTTAAACATTTAGTTAGTAAAGGGCAACGGTTAGTGGCCGGAAAAAACGAAAACTACAATTAAATAGAATTTCCGTCAACTTTATTAATATTCTTTTTTTGTTTAATTTGTTCTCTTGATTCGCTTTGTTGGCATCACACGTAAAAATATATTGTGGCATTGAATAGTTTTGGTTTAAACAAGTATATATAGTTTGTTTTTCGTGTATATATCAGTTGATTAGTTTTTGCACAAAACGTTAAGTAAGCAATGCAAATTTCGAACTTATCTCTAATTTTTTACAAAGTGTTTCGGCTGGAGAAGCTTGTAAAAGGGTTTCGCTTTCAGTGGCTGCTGCGGATGCGGATACTGTGGCTGCTGCTGCTGATGTGGCTGCTGTTGCAGTAGACTTGGATTTGAATTTGGCTGTGGATGCGGCCAGTAATAGCTCCTTGCCACGGGCTGCACTCTCATCAGCAGGAAACTTTAGCGCGTTCGAGTGCGGAAAATGCGATTTAATTAAAGGTAGGAATCTCGACACTTACAAATGTTTTGGATACAAAGGGTGACTGTCTGTCTAACTAATGTAAATTTCATTATTAATTCCATTCATAAACTGCATTAATTGTATATTTATTTAGTTTTACTCTTGGGAACCAGTCTTGAGGAGCACACACATTTGATGCATGTAATGTATACGAGTATAAAACCATCTTCAGGGTTAGTAGCTAAGGGTTAGGAGCACACACAGCACGGCGGAGGAGGAGGGGGAGTAGCGATGCGGATGCTGGACCAGGACGTGCACCAGGACTCACCCATCAGGCTGATGTGGCTGCTGCTGCTGCCGGCGACGTCTAGCCACAGCGCTATTCTTGATAATGGCCTCAATCTCGCGACCCCCCGAACTCTCGCCCTCCGATGCGGAGGCGCAGTTACCAGCTCCATCTTCGCCGGAAGCCGCCGCTCTGGGTTGTCCCAAGGTGGCCAGATTCCTAACCAGATTCACCGCATCATCGTGCTTGGGTGTGGCATGGTTCTCCTTGGAAACATTCCTCAAGATTTGAGCCAAGTTCCTTTGGGAATTATCCACCTCATCGCCGCGAGTGGCATCTGCCGTGGTGGCCGACTTGCGGAGATTGGAGACAGTGGCATGGGTGGATCGCTTGAGGCGATTCTTTAGCTCGGCATTGAGATCCACGGGCATAAGGCCGCGACCCATGCCCATGCCCATGCCCACCATGGGCTTGCCCGTCTTGAGAATGCTCTTGAGAGGCTCAGCTGAGGTTTTGCCTAAAGAAACACAAGTTATTTAACCATTAATTCAAGTCTAAGGAGCTAAATAATGAAATTAGTGCCCTTGAAAATGCAGCAAATCATTCAAAAGGCAGGCAGAAATCATGTAAAAAAGCATGCCAACTTGCAAAAAGAGGAAAACATGCTCACTACTTACTCAGCTCAAGGAACTTTTCTCCATACTAATTCTTTAGCACATTTCTTGCATTTATTTTCTCGGTTCTCGGTCTAACAACTTCCATTATTCATTAAATATTACAATAATAATAATAATAAATGTAATACAATACGCATCAATATAATAATTCCGTTTAAGGTACAATTCGTTTTTAAATGTAAATAAAAAGTAGTGTATAAATATAAGCACAAGGGCGCGGAGTTCGCATAATAATATTTAGTGGGTATTATGGGTTTAACTGGAAGCTTGTTTACGGGCCATTTATGGGGAATTAAAACTGTCTCTTGGTTTAAATACAAAAGCCTAACTCCTTATACAGTTTTGCCTTTTTATTATTATTATTACTTCGTTTTCGTTTTACACATTTCAGGGGATTTAAATGGTGTTTTTTTCGTTCGTTCTATTTAGTTTTATTTATTTTATTTGCGAAAGGTAATGTGTATTCAGGGCGCATCTATCACACTGAGCGCTGGATTTTAAGGGGGTTGACAAGGTCGTGTGTGTGTGTTGGAAAAATTGGAAAAATTTTGAATGCTTGGCCAAAATAGACAATTTTTCTTTCAGCCCAATATCTCGCCGCACAGCCGCTTGAAATCCTTGCCAGCGGCCAGCAGCTCGTCGGGCGTCACGACGATGTCCTCGAAGCTGGAAATGGCGGCCTTCAGCCGATTGTTGGGCGAGTGGGCACGCTTGGGACTTGGCATGGCGGACGTGGGACTGACGCAGCCGCTGGTGTAGTGATCCATGGACGCGGGACGTGTCCGCTTGAGCATCTCCCGTCGCTTGGCTGTCGTTGTCGCCGCAGGCACTGTAATCGTGATGGGCAGACGCACATGCGCATTGGTGGCCTCCACCTGGTTAAGTCCTTGACTTGGCAGCGATTGGGTCTTGAGCAGAGTGGTGCTGTTGTAGCTCTCATTCTCCTTATTCTTCACACCAAAGTACTTGGCATAGCGATCGTCCACGTTGGGCGGTCGGGCCAAGGAGACAGTCACGGAGGTGATTTCGGTGGTATGTCGACGGTTGACAGCGGGAGGTGCCTGATGCTGCTGCTGCTGCACCAATCGGTTGATCTTCCTGCGCACCTCGGACACCCGCTGAGCTGTGTCACGATCCTGATCCTGCTGCTCCTGCTGCTGATGATTGGAGGCGCAGTTCTCCTTGCCCGAATCAGAGCCACTGTCGCTGGTGTTTGTTCCATTCGTCATCTTCTCCTGCTGCTTTTCAATGAACGGCGACTTGACCTTGCCTATGGTGCGGGCTGTGACGGCCACATCGATGGGATTCAGGGTCTGCAGCTTGGCCTGGACCGTGCTCCAGCCGGTACTGCTGTTATTGCTGCTGCTGTTGTTGTTGTTGTTGCCAGCGGAGTTGGTATTATTATTCCTATCGTTCCGGAAGGACTCAGGCAGGATGAGCTTGCCCACAGTTCGCACTCGGATGGTTCGGAGGGGCGTGGTGGCATTCGTGGGATCTGTGGCGGATCTGCTTAGGGCATGGAAGCCATTGTGCAGGGGAGATTCCCTCAAAACTGGCTCTTTGGTTCGCAGTTGCACCTCGAGCTGCTCCTCCGGCTGCTCCTTTGGCTTGGCATCCAAATGCTCTTGCTCCGCCGGCTCTATGATGCTCTCCAGGGTCAGACTAGATGGCTCCTTTTCTTGCGGTATGGGCGAGTAATCCATGGGCGTGGGCGTGACACTGACACTGCTGCTGGCGGTGGTGCTGCTCCTGGGCGTAGTGCGATCAATGGGCGGACTCCTTGAGTAGCTGCTGGTGCGGCTGCGGTACCTGCCACTGGCACTGTTCGTTCCACTGTTGTTCCCGCAGAGGCTGCTGAAGAAGGCCAGGCGCTCGGCCAGCGAGAGGGACGAGGGTTCTGTGATGGTGATTTTGGGGATTAAAGATTAAAGGTTAATCCTTCTGGACAAGGCCCATGCTTACGCATTGCATTTGCCTGCTCAGCCTGCTTGGAATATATATTTATTGCTGCTGCTGCTACTGCTGCTGCTGTGGTTCCTACTCGTGTGGTTTCTCTCTGAGTTGTGGCCACTGACAAAAGTCAGAGACGCAGTTGGCATTCAGTTTTTATCCACTGCCCACTCAGAGTGGCTACTGTTGCCGCGATAATTCATATATTTCTCACTCTACGCTATCATCATCTCAAGCGGTCGCTCTTTTATCAAGCTCTAAACCCATCACAAAAGACGAAGATATGTTACCCCCATTGGAAAGTTTTTTCTTCGTCTGGTCTGGCATTTATAAAGCAATTTCTATAATTTGCCAACTCTTTTGTCCCCCTAAACACATCTCTATATATGTATGTCCGGGTGTCTCTTGAAATTTCATTTTCATTTGCAAACTTTCGATATATTGGTTCTGCCTCAAAACGCTTTCAATTGATATGAACTTTCTTTGTGGGTGCACATTTATGAGTGATTAGTGACGAGTGTCTCTGTGTCTGTGTCCGAGGCAAGCTTGAAATTGATAAAACTACGAATAAGCAACGAAATTATGGAATTTTTTATGGTGACTATGGAGGCATAGATAGTGTTATTTGTTTCTTAGAAAAGGTCATGTTTCCTTTTTTTTGCGTTCAAGAAGATTATTTCCAAAAATGTGAATTTAAAATACGAAATATGAAAAATTATCATTTGAATTAAAGAATAAATTTGTAGAGTTTACCGAAAACTACTTGCAACGAATTATGGAAATTGTTATGGAGGCATAGATAGTCAGAAGGTCATTTTTCTTTTTGCTGTCAAGAAGATTATTTCCAAGATTGTGAATTTGAAATAGAGAATTTCTGGAAATTATTTTTGTTATTTAAAAAATGATCATTTGAATTAAAGAATAAATTTGTAGATTTTCATAAAAACTAGTTGCAACGAATTATAGAATTTTTATTTGAGCTTGAAAGTGATATTTGTTTAATAGCTTTAATTAATATGATTAAAAAAAAATAACATATTTTTTTAGAAAGAAATTAGTATTTAAAATAATTTAATTTAAAATCATATTTGTTTAATTTGCAGAATATAAACCTTTAAAGAATACCTAAAATAGAATTATATGTATATATTCACAAAAAAATTGGGTTTCTTTGAAGTTAAACTGTAAGACCTCTTGAAAAATAATAGCTTAGGGTTTTAAGGATAGAAATTACCTCGGTAATGCTTTTCTTTTAAATTAAATATTTTAAAAATATATAACCCTTATTTTTCAGAAAATACAGAAATAACTGTGTATATCAAAGAGGAAATAAAATAAAATATTTTATTAAGTTAATTAAATGAGTTTAAATGGCTTTAAAATGCTTCAAAAGCGCTCTTTATTAAATGTCCCCCTTCTTTTACTTTGCATCTTCTTTTAACATCTCTTTTTTAACCATGTTTTATGCTAATTATAAATTAAAGCAGCTCGCAACGTCAAGGTCAGCGTCATTTCATGTTATCGGTAATAAATTTTACGACACTTTATTTTCAGGGGGCGACCACAAAGAACAGTCTGCTGTCCCCTCCTCATTCTCTTTTTTTTTCTACCAATTCCCAATGTTTTCTGTTGGCCATAAAAAAAACCAGACCACCGATAAGTGATATGGGGGAAAAAGAGGTTACCAACTGACTGACTTCACTTCACCTTCATCGACAATGCAATGCAAGTGTGTCAGGAGGAGCGTGCGTTTGAAACACTATTTTCGAGGAAGTACAACCCTGAGGCGTTGAAAATGTTGTAAATAATGCCATAAAATTATAAACGCTTAATTAAGTTCACTAAATACCGCAAATGGTAGAAATATTCAGAAAATAAATCACGAGAGAGCGCGTCTTAAATTACATAAACACATACCAGTTGTTGAGAATAATTTGTTATTAGTTTTTTGTTTGTTTTTCTCATGCGGCAACAGCAAATACAACAAGGCAAAAACAACGATAACAAAGAGTTAAATTAATTTGGAACTCAAACTGGCGTAAAGTAATGGCAGAAAAAAATATATATATAATATTGTAAATGAAAAACCGATGGACGCACCACAACAACATGCAAGTGGAAAACCGAAATTAGTTTATGATTTTGTTTTGTTTCTGCTTTATGTCTTCCCCCCGCTTTTTTTTTATGCATTTTCCTTTCGTTCAATTGCGCAATTTTGCGTGGTTGCAACTTTATGGCATTCAAGACAATTAATAAATTAGTGTAAGTATAAAATAAAACACACGAACACAGAGTAAGCAACAACAACAATAAATATTATGAATTATAAAATATGTCTTATTGGTTTGTCATTCCAAAAAATATATATGAGCATCGTGCAAATGTAAAACGAAAACGTTAGGGGGAAAAACAGTTGGGAAAGCTCTTGAAAAATTGTTTAAAAAATCGTAAGCTTTTCTTAGCTGATTTTCCCCTTTTGATATTTTATTATTTTTATTTGAGAAAACTTACCAAACTCGGCATCCAGTGTTGTATTTGGCGTTGACAGCTCTTCGGAACTTGGCAGGGAATGATCAGCGGCACTTGGAGTCGATACTTCGGCGGCTGCTGGCGGAGAATGTCGGGATGATGATGATCCTGAAAGAAAACGTTTTAAAAGGTTATTGTAATTGTTCCTTTGGAAAAATAATCATCATAAACCTACAGAAATATTAAAAAAAAAAAACCCTAAACTTCATTAATTACTGTAACTTTAGAGATAAAACCCTGTTTTCCATTTCCTATTTAAAATTATTAAAAAAAAAAACGTATGTGTTTTTAGGAATACTTTAAAAGACACTAATTTGACGTACCTCTCGAGGCGGCCCTAGCTTTGAGATTACATGATTTCGATATGTACTTCTAATCTCAAGTGACCTGCGCAATGTATATATGCGAGTATATAGCTTTTCCCCCTTGAAATTTCACCCACAATAATATTGGTCACAAAAAATGTTACCCAACACGCAGGCCTCAATTAGTTTGGTGATTGCCGCAGACGGCAAGTGACATACATTTTACAGCTTATTAACTTGGCCAACAACCATGAGAGGCGGCTTGCTTGCTTCCAGCAACAATAACGCTACGCTAATGGCAAAATCTGACAAAAGCACACATTGACCAAAGGTTGAAGGGGTTTTGTTTTTGACTAATTAAAAATTCGGGTCTGGAAATATATTATAGAGAAAGGAGGCTTTAAAACTGACCAGGAAAGTACTTGATTTGGGGTCTTTTGTAGTTTTCAACATTTCTCAGTGCTTATCTATGGTAAGCGTCAATTCTTGGCTAAAAGTAAGCCTTTAAAAGGTTTAATTTAATTTTATAAAAATATTTGATAAAGGTTACTTTAAATATTTACTTTTAGTTTGCTAAAGAATTATTCAATTTTTTTTCTTTATAATTATTTAAGCATTCAAATTATTAATTAAGCACTTTACTAATTAAACACTCGAAAACTCTTCTTCCTGTGATATATAAATCCTAAAAATTCTATTCTTACCCCTTCACGGAGCTAAATATTTAAGTCTAATCTCGATCGACCTTAAAAATACCCAAAATCAATAAAATTAAATAATAGACAAATGAATAAAAATAAATAATAATAAAAAATAAACAAATTATAAAGAAACCCCTCTAAGAATATTAAATATTAAAACTAATAGTTATTATATTTTCCAGCATTACCAGACTTATCTTATAACTTTTCCCCCCATTTAGACCTAATATCACAGTACTGCTACTTTCCTAGAAAAGATTTGTTTCCCTTTAACCCGAACCCAGCTCTAATCTGCCTTCATTCTGGCTACTGTGGTCTTGGCCTTCTTGCCATGGTTGGCTGCCCCTTTGGGCCAAACACACTGGGGTTCAACCTAGCGGTCGCTGGCTCGTTTACTTTATTGCTTCATGCTAATTTTTCGCAACTCAGCGGATGATGATGATGATGATGAGGGTGATGGACCCACTACTCACCCGTCGTTGCCCGCGGAGTGCGCGACTGCTCCTGCAATTGCTGGAACATACTGGCCCTGGCCCGCACACTGTTGCTACGCGTCAGTCCGCTAGATGGCGCTGTGGTGTCTGTGGCGGTTGCGGTGGCTGCTGACGTCGCGGAAGCGGCTGTCTCATCGCTCAGCGACTGAATGGCCGAGTCCGCCTCCTCCAGGCCGGACATCTCGAAGATGTGCTGTTCGCTGTCCGTTCCAAGCGACAGAGTCAGCTGCTCGCTGAGATTGACGCTGCCGGAGCTGGTGTCGTTGATCGAATTTTGGCGTGCCAATTGGTTGCTGGTTCCTCCCTGGCTGGCCAAGTGGACAACGCGTGGCGATTGCAGCGGCTGTGTGGAGCTGCGTGTGAGACGATGGAAGGACGAGGCTCCGCCTGTGCCCGAGTGCGTGGACGAGGAGAGCAGCAGCGGTGCAGGAACGTGGCTGAGGGGCTGTCCGGTTATGGGCGAGATCAGCGGCGGATGCGGCAGAGCGTGGTTTAAGCGGATGTCCAGCGGCTTGGTGGGCTTGAAGGCAGACGTGGCCGAGATGTCGAAGGGCGCGGAGTTGGCTTTGAAGCTGGAAAAGGGGAGAAGTAGAATAAAGTTGGATTAATATTGAATTCTTATCATTACATTATGTGGTTTATATTTAAATATATTTTGAGAGCTTTAATTATGAAATATTTGTAATATTTAAGGAAAACATTTAAAAATCTAAAAATTAAAATTACTTTGGAATTTATGATAATATATATTTTATTTTTTCTTCAATCTTGTACAAGTTTTCCTAGTTGTCATATCAAAATAAAACTGTTTTACGGTATATCTATCAAAAAGCTTAATTTATCCAATATAAAAACGACACTTTCTTTTATAAGTTTAAAGTATAAATTTAAAGCAACATTTTTTCTAAAGTTTTGTGGTATATTTCACTTATCAAAATAACTTTTGTATTGTGTGTGACATCATATTCTTTTCGAATATCAAATATGTTTAAAGAGTTTATGACTTTATGAGGTTTGAAAAATTGATTAACTCAAAAACAGAACGCCACTAAAAGTGCTTATCAATAAAAGATAAGACACAATGGCATGTTTAAAAAATTAATATGGTTATGTGATTTTAGGAATGATAAACATTTTTTACTCTGATTATTTAATATTCATAAATGTTTTTACATATTTTTCTTAACAAGAAAAATTAATTTAAGATATATTTATGTGATATTCTCATAGTTTCCGGTACGTTTTTAGTATGTGCTGAAATTTACATAACTTGGCTCAAACGGCACTGCGTAAATCTCTGTGAATCTTCGTCTCTCTATCATTCTCTTTCTCGGACATAATTATAGGCAATTTAGCCCGGCTTTAATTATGATTTTGGTGGTGAAACTTTACAGCTGGCGGCTGCTGCTGGGTATTTTTCGGTTAATTCCGCCGGAGAGCCTCCAGGTGGTGAGCGAAGGTAAAAGTTTACCAGCTCGATGATGGCCAAAAGAATTAGCCAAATAATAAAAAAAGCGCCAACAGTGAAAGGTAATTGTATTGATGATAAGGTGTAAAAGAGGCAGATTGTGTGTATTTTTCCACACTAAACTCCCTAGTTTATCACCCTCTCAAAATACCTTTTCCATTCTACCGCATTCTTCTGCAGTCCAAAATTAGTATTTCACCTACAACTTTGTTCAACTTTCGAGAGTCTTTTCCAATATTTGTTTTGTTTATCGAAAGCATTTTCCATTTTCCATGCCTGGCGCACACACGATGAGTGTTAAAAAAAAAGAAGAGGAAGCGGAAAAAACAAACTAAAAATATACAAAAATTTAAATGCAACAACTAAGCTAATTGGATTTGGGAATGGCAGAAAGTGTCCAACCAGAACAGAGAGAGACGAGGCAGAGAGGTTAAAAAAGCGAGAGAATGGCCAAATCTTTTCACAAACAACTAAAAAATAAACGTGATTTGGGGAAACAGTTGTCAAAGATTTATAAAAAATACGAGAGAAGAGCAGAGGAAAACAAATAATACATTAAAATAACAGATATTGTTTGGCTACGGTAGCTGTGACACAAACCAAGATATAATGTCCGTTTGTCCGTCAGTTCGTTTGTCTTTTTATACGGACAAACCACTAGAACTCTGAGACTATAAAAGCTAGAGCTACAAAAATTTAAGACCATATTTATATAGGTTTTAAGTTTGTTTTACAATTTTAACACGTCTTCTAACGGTCATATAAATCTTATAGACCTTTTTTTTAACTGTAGCACTTAAATTTGCACTGTAACTTTCTTTTTTGTTGAACCTATTTAATCTTATTTATATTTATAGATATTTTCGCATATTTGCACAATTTGTAGCCAATCAACTGGCACTTGAAAATTTTGTATTTTCAGTTGGTGCTCACAGTGCACTGTGATTTTTTCATGGAATTTATTTTTAGCTCATTACGAAATTTATATATTAAGAGCTGAACCAAAAAACTTGCACATTTCACTGTATTTTTTCTTGGCCTTTTCCTATAGCGTGAATTTTGTTTTATTTTTGGTTTTATTTATGGTAACTACCTTTCCAAAAATTCACACGCGGCTCGTGGGCTTGTCAGCCGGCAGGCAACTGGCAAGGAATTTCCGTGGGGAACGTGGTTTTTCTTCAACTATCGAAACACACATATAGACAGCTCTATATACTATCTTGTTCTGCAGCTGATAAGAAAGGGAGCGAACGAAAGAACGACCGAACAAACCGACCGACCGACCGGACCGAGCAGCGATTTACTTTGATAATTTTATCAGTTAGTTTCGATTTCTTTCACACTATATTGTTATTTTTGTGTATAATTATTTCGGCTTTACGTAAAATATAAATTATATTTCAGCGCGGCTGCCGCTCTGGCCTATACGTGAAAATTGAAAAAGCGATCGCGAGCAACTGAGCGCAAAAATTGTACAAACAAAACGTCGAAAGAAAAGTCGAGTGGTTCGTGGTTCGTGGTTCGGGGTGCTCTGCCAGCGTCGACGCTGCGTCGCTGTCGGCAAATTTAAATTATTTTCAGCTTTGTTTTCTTGCCTTTTTTATTGCCGCGCGCTTTATATTTATTTTGGTATGGTATTTTCCCCATTTTCCTTCCATTTTCTCTGTGTCTGGGAAATGTCTTTCCGAGTCTTTCCCGCTGCTCTCTTTGGCTCGGTTAAAAGAGAGATAAATGTTACTCTTAGGTTTTATTTTTGGCAAGATTTGCTTGTGAATGGGCCACCGAGTTCTAAGGGGTGTGACATCTTTGTTGTATTTTTAGAAAAAATATTGAGTCAACGGCTGCCATGCAGCATAAAATAATTATTTAGCTCATAGAACTTAAACTTAAAACTGATTTCCTCCATTGACATATTTATGACGTTCGCTTTTAGCCAATAAAAATTATTGGAAAGAGCAAAGTCTCTGCAATCGCTGACTAACTGTTCCTTTTTGTGTGACTTATCTTATCGGTTGAGATTATTGAAGATACAGCATAACTTCAAATTGGACGTATATAAGCTATATCGATTTAATCGCGAAACACTTGTCAGCGGATTCTTTGTTCACTCAAAGGCTTTACACTTGGCAACAAGCCTTAATTGTTGTTTAAAAGAGGTTTTTGTGATAAGTTTAAAATGAGCGAGAAGAACATTTTTGACTTAAAAGAAAGGGTTTTAATTTAAATTGTATTTTATTGTATTAAATATAAAAAATTTAATTTAATTTAAGAAAAATGTACATTCTGAGGAAATTAAGCAATCAGCTTTTAAGTTCAAATAAACCATATATATATTTTTTGTTAACACTCTTTTTTCGATATTTTTAAATTCTACTGATTGTAATTTTATATAAAATGTTTTTATTTTTAAATTCAATTATTTAAAATTTAATTTCTGGTATTTTCTTTTTAATTTGTTGTATTAAAAGTTTTAATTTTGTCTCTGTGCGTTTTGTTTAAATTTCTGACAATTTTTAAATTAATTTTTGAATTTTTTACATTCTTTATGTTGGTAATTTCACAGTTTTCAAGGCTATACAAAATTTCTTAAATGATTATTTAATGGTATGACTAAACGTTCTTAAGGGTTTTTATGCAGACTTATTATTTCTATTCCTTTGATGAGTGTATATTGTTTTGTTTTATAGAAGGTTCTCGAGGATTTCCTTGTATGTTTTGTTCGATTTCGATTTTCCTCTAGTTCTGAGTTTTTTTTTTTCTTGTTTTTTACCGTTTTCTGATATACGCCTCAAACATTTTTTCGCTCTGACGTCGCTGCAGCAACAACATGGAACAACAAAAGCAATAGACTGCCGCCCTTCTAGGGAATCCTCCTGTCGTCTTCCAGCAGCGGTTATGACACGGAATTGGAATTTGGAAAAAGGGCGCACGAGATACGAAAGTATCTGTAACTGGACGCGTTCGAGCGCTGCAACCTACTGAATGCAACTGGCAAGCATAAATTACACGGCACAGAGCCCGCGTCGGGGCCAAATGGGCAAGAGATATATTGACAATATGCCGTTCGCTGAATGCAAATGTGACGGAAAGACAGACAGACAGACAGACATAGCCAGCGAGAGTGTGAAGAACAAAAGAGGCACAGAACCTGGCTTATTGTTCTTGATGGTTTTTTATTATTTTTTAGCAAAGGGAGTGCCACAGAGAGTGGAACAACACAAAGGCCGCCCCGAAAAAAAAGAGCAACAATAATAATAACAGCAAAACACTCACCACCGACAACACACAGACAGACTAGGTATAAAATGCTGACATAAAAACACAGTTAAACCTGGCGAGGTGTGCTGAAAGAGGTAGAGGTGCGCTGCACTGTCTAGTCGAAAGATTCGAGAATGCTTTTAGAGAGAAGAAACTAGGTTTACGAGCATGACATTGGCCAATCCGCAATTCGCAGAAACAATCCCATCATCTTCTTCTTAGTGGCCAAAGCAATGAAAGAACAACTATGTAATTGTTTTGGAAATTATAGTGAAGTAAATTGTAAATTAAGTTGAACGTGAAGTAATTTGTAAATTAAATTGATAGTAATTTGTTGGGGGTTTGTTTTGATGAGGCTTAGGGGACAGTTGGTCAAGAATTGCAATTGATTTTAATTATAATTTTATTTATAAACTTTATTTTGAGTGTTAAGCTAGAGAGTTTAACGTGTTTTAAATGTAATTCATTTAAATTTTTACCTTATTAAATGTTTTTTCATTTACAAATTGTTATCATAAAATATAAAACAGAATTAATAATAATAAGCAACTACTAGTTCTTTCCCTCCTCGTACATTTTTAGTCAATATGAAATATGCACAAATAATTAACCATTATCTTCTTCCCTTTTAACCCTTCTTTAACCCATTTCCCCTACCTGTCTTCCGACCCGTAAAACCCAATCGACCTTCCCTAATCACCAAACCATTACTAACTCTTATTTGTATTTCGCGTTCTCGCGCTGTTGGCCCCAATAGTTGGGCAGGTAATTAGGCAATAAGCCATAAGCTGCTTAAGTGACAACAGCAACAACAACAGCAATAAAAACTAAAAAGGCGGCAAAGAAAAGTGAATTACATACAATATATGACAACGAATTGAGGTCATTGAAAACCTCCCCAATGGCTTGGCAAAGCAGCAAATGGAAATGCAATTAAAATATTGCCAAAATGTTTTTCCTAGAAAAGTTGTATGAAAATTTCATCAGAAATGGCTAATATCAGAGCACCCCACGGGGTTAGCCAAGTATGTCCACAATAATAAAGTTAATTAAGCCGATCATGACTGGATTATAATGCTGCGCTGTCGGCGCCATGGAGTATGAATGGCCCAACAACTGTGGCAATTTCCATTTGACACTGGCAGCAGCAGCAAGCACCGTGATGTTATAAATATTTATAGGCTCGGCCAAGTGCCAGCCAGAAATGTGCGCTCGCCGGACCAAAAATAGCATTGTGGATATTTCGTGTATGTAGACAAGCACAGAAGCGGATTTCGCGTCTGGAATTCTTGGTCCAACGAAGCGTAAACCGGCGTCCGTTGCAGAAATCAGTTGACAGCTTGACAGGCCACACGGCGTATGCGTAATTTAGCGAGGGAGTTTTGCCATGGAAATTCGAGAGAGGGAGAAGTTCTGACGGAAAAGGAAAGGATATTTTGCCTAAGCTTACGGGTTTTTGGAATTTATAATCTGATTATTAGGTTTCACTTTTCATTCTTGTTATGGGTTTTAAAATAGTTGTTATTGGAGATAAAATTATAATGAAAATTGTAATGAATTGTTATTGCTAGATTTTAATAATATTTTATGAGAATTGTTGAGAAAGGAATAATGTAAATAGTTTTTTATATAAAATCGTATAAATACTTTAGGGAAATAAATGTTTTGCATATTCTAAACCTAAATTTGACTTAATTTTGGTCTCATTAACCATTTTTTTTTAAGTTAGCGCATCCCTACTCTCAATATAAATTACGTAAAAATATTATTTAATTAATTTCAAACTTACAAACTCTTCTCCTCGCTGGTCACCGGCTGCGTCTTGTATCGCTCCCTTTGCAAATCCCTGCGTAGGACACTCGGCTTGAGCAGCCTGGGCGTGACACTCTGCTGCTCTCCCTTGGAAGCCGCCCCCTCCAGTGGCGACTCCCAGCTGCCATTGGGCCCGCCAGCCGCACGGGCTGTGGGTGAGGAGAGCATCTCCATGCGCTTGATACGCTCAGCCACCGAAATGCTCGATGGTGTGGTCACAAAATCAACAGGAGTACTCGGAGCAGCTTGCGAGGTGGAGATGGCATTCAAGGCCGCCGCCAGATCCATTACAGGCGGTGCATCCTGACGCTCCAGTGAACGGGTGCGACGCTTCAGCAAGCTATTGTTGGACTCGTCCAGGTCATGCGACGTGGAGCCCAGCGACCGGCGCTTCGAAGGGGAGTCGCTCTTGAGGATTGAGGATAGGGAATCGACGGCGTTGCCTTCATGGTCCAGACCGCTCAAGTCGAACTCCTCGCGGCTGCTCTTGCGCGAACTCTTCAAGATGGGACGTATCATCTCGTGTTCATCGGCCTCGCCAAATGATTTCTTTTTGAGTATGGGCTTAGGGGGACGCACTGCCTCTTCGCTGGAGGTGCTTTCCTGCTTCAAAATGGGTCGAATTTCATGCTCTTCTACGCCATCCTCCAGGGTGGCACCACCATCATGGGCGGCCAGCTCAGCTGCTGCCAGAGTGACGGCTTGGGAGATGGATACATGCTTGTGGCATCCTCCATCCGAGGGCGTGGACAGCGAATCCTTCTTCTTCAGGATGCTGTGCGGCTGACTCTCATTGGCCGAGGGGCAGCCATCGCTCTTGCTGCTATCGTAGCTGCTTTGCTTGAGGATGCCATGAGCCTGATGAGCTGGACTCAGGCCAGTGCCCGCTTCTTCCAGGGAATTCCTGCGTGCCGACTTGATTAGGATGCTTCGCTCGTCCGGCGAATGGGAGCGGGAATAGTAGCGTGATTCGTCCAAGCTCGAACGCTTCTTGAGTATTCCCTGACGCTTGCAGCGGGCTGCTGCTCCTGCCAGCGGCGGATCCATCACGCTTGAGGAGAAGGTCACCGGCGAGGCATTGCTCGAGGCACTCGAGTTGCATTCGCCCAGGCCGTGCTCCTTTTTCTTCAGTATGGATACAATTTGATTGGGCGCCGGCGGTGAGTTTTGAGCTGCATTAGCTCCACCCTCATCCGTGCTCTTGCGCCGCAAAATGGCCGACATCTTCTGACTGGAGCCGGGCTCCTCCACGGGCTGTTGTTGCAGTGCCTGCTCCGATTGCTCTGCAATCTTCTTAATCTCCGCCAGATCGGTCTTGGTTCGCTCATTGAATTTCTGGGTCACATTTCGGGCTGCCACAGGCGCATGCAAGGGTCTTGGGGTGGGCAGCACAGCGGTCATGGTGCGCACAGCAACCTCCGGATGACGCACGGCCGGATACGTTGGACGATAGGTGGTCTCTGACTTCGAGGTGGTCGTGGTCGTGGACTCACTGCAGGAACTCTTGAGCGGCGAGTGTAGCAAATCCCTCAAAGCTTCGTCATCGCCAGGAACCAAAGGACGGGCCATGCCCAGTTCACGACGTCGTCGACGGCGGTGTGAAGAGGCAGCAGCCTCATCTAGAATAAAAAATTAAATAAATTAATATATATAGAATTTTTAAAGAATTATTAATTAATTTAATAAGTCACTGGACATAACACGTGCATAACATTAACTGAGAGCAGGGACTTTTCACAGCTTGGAGGATTTTAACGTATTTTACACAGGTTTTCTCAATGGAAAAGTTTTCATTTTCACACAGCACAAAATGATTTAAATGAAAGTGTTGAAAATGGTAGTTAAAAAAGCTCATGATTTTCACGCTTAACGCTCAAAGATCAAAGATCGAGTGAATCCAGCGAAGGCAGCAGCTGCTCTGCTCTGCTGTGCTCTCCATTTAAAAACCGATTTGATACGCATTCAAGCTTGAAGACTGAAGACAGTCCAATTTTGGTGCCGTTGCTGCCATGGTGCATCCATTGTGGGCCAACTTACCGCCATCCTTGGTGGCTTCCTCGGTCAACGAACGGTTTAGATTCGATTTCCGCTTGGCCGACTTGTCGCGATCACCCAAACGACGTGGCGATACTTCGGGCTGTGGAGTGAGTTTTAATAATTAGAATTATTTGTTAATATTTATAAATGTTTAGAGAAAAGAAATCAAGTTAAAGAAGTTTATTTCCTTAACTTTTTCTGATTTATTTCCCTTAAAAAAACCCAATTCCTTACCGTTCTCTTGTGCTTCTGCACAGGACTTAGCTGCAGATTGGCCAAATGGTCACGTGTTCCATTCTCTGCTCCCTGGTCCGTGCTCATTGTGGAGCTACGTGGTCGCATACGAAGCGTGCACTCTGCCGAGGCCTTGGGCGGACTCACAGCTCCGCCCGTAAAGTGCAATTCGCTGAGGGATTGTTTCATCGAGAGGCCCGAACTGACGGCCACTAGGGGCTGGCGTCGCTGTGTGGGCGGTGTGTCCGCCGGCTGTGAGGCAGATCTTGACTGGCCTCGGTTGGACGAACCGGCTGCCGCAGTGACTGGCTCCGAGTTGAAGCCACTAATGATGACTTGACCCGGCGATTTGGGTGACAGCTCAGAGCTGCTGAGGCGACGTTGGGCCAAGGGTCCACCTCCGTTGCGGGGCGATACGGGTGAACTATAACGTTGGCGCTGCTGCTCCTCTTCCTTCTTTTTATCTGCGGGTTTTTTTTTTACAGGGAGAAGGCACACACAATATTGAGAGGATGATGGAAATGCGGGTGGAAAAAAAAATACACAGAGAAAAAGTTTATATACTTTTTATAATTTTTTTAAATTTAAATTTTCTTTATATATTTTTCTCTGTGTTTTTCTTTTTTAATAAACATAAATACACGCAAAACAAAACTACTTTGGTTAGGGTTTTCAGAGTTTGAAAGGAGTTTAGAGTAGGACCTGGTGACCTCCAAAAATAGAGATAGAAGATAGAGAGAAGGAGTCTAAGCTCGAAACTCACCCAGCGCGGCGGCGCGCAGACGACTCGCCTTGGTGGTGCGCACCGCTGGCGAGGTTTGGGGCGAGGTGGCCGATGAGGAGCAGCTGCCACCGCCGCCGCTGCCGCCGCTGAGCAGCGGACTGGCAATTGCAAGCGGAGGAGCAATGGTGGATGAGGAGGAGGCGGAGATAGAGGCAGAGGCGGCGACGGAGACCGAACCCAGACGCAGTGGCGACACGGGATTCTTGCGGCGTTTGGCTGGCGAAGATGCAATCGATGTTGTTGCAGTGGCTAAAGGCGGCATGGGCGTGGCCTGGCTTTGTTGTTTTTTAAGCAGATGCTGCTGTTGTTGTTGTTGTTGGTTAGTATTGTTGTTGCTGCTGCTGCTTATGTTGCTGTTAATGTTGCTGTGGCGTTGCCTCGTGTTGCAGTTATTGTTGTTGTGTTGGCTGTTGGTGCAACTAATACTGCATTTGCCAGCTTTTCCTCCTCTTTGGCTGCTGCTGGCTATTATTTTTTTAATGCGTGGAGTTTTTTGTTTGATTTTTTGTTGATATAGTAAAGATATTAAAGCATATGATTGCGGCTTGTGTTGTGTGTTGTGGTTTGCTGTTTGTTTTTGTGAAAGGTTTCGATTGCATAATAATCACAAGGGGAAGAAAAAGACTCAAAACTCAAGACTCAAGATCTCAAATCTCATATCTAAACTCTGGCAAAGATTAATTGGCTGGTGACAACGAAACGTTGATTGTTGCGAAAGTGCTTTTGCTGTGACAAAAGAAAAGCATTAAGACGAACGACGAAAGTTTTTCGAGCCGATCTCTCGGGTCATTAGGTTGGCCACCACTTTAATGATGATGTATTTACTCCTAACTTGTCATCATTAATAGAGCTATTCGAAAACATTAAACTGACAAAAAGGCAGCGATTAGATTAGCGCCGATCGATTAGATTTCGCTCGTAAATATAAACCAGAATTTACGACTCTCTAAAGAGGTAAATATGTGGTGGGAAATGTCCAAAAATAAACATGGATAATGGGAACCTAATAACTGCTACTAGAGGAAAGGTATATAAATCAATTTTGGGGCTTGTTGGCTAATGGATAAGTCTACGAAATATTAAGCGTAAATTAAACGTGGTAAAAAGTATTTAATTTTCAAAGTTTATATCAGATATAAATGTATAATAAATTTTAAATATAATTAAGACCATAAAGAATCATCTTTCTGGCAAATGAAAATATCTTCATAGAATTTTAATAATAATATTGAAAAACCAGAAAGAAATAATTACAAAAATAGGACAAAGTCCACATAGCCCTTTATGTTTTTCATTATTAATATTTAAGATTTAATGAACCTTTATGGGATTTTTTTTTAAAGAAATAAAGTTATCAAGCTTCTAACACCTGCAACTTTCTCCTTAGAATTTCTCAAATGTTTCTAAAGTTC
Source organism: Drosophila ogumai (assembly GCA_018904815.1). Taxonomy (NCBI): domain Eukaryota; kingdom Metazoa; phylum Arthropoda; class Insecta; order Diptera; family Drosophilidae; genus Drosophila; species Drosophila ogumai. The sequence continues at coordinate 30,314 of JAEIIJ010006925.1, forward strand.
TTTTTAAGCAAAAAATTCAACAAAAACAAAATCTCTCCATAGAATTTCTCTCAAATTCTTTTCAAAGAAACAAAAATAAAGTTACTGTAATCCACACCTCTTAACCTTCCTGTGTGTGCCCTCTGAAAACGCCGGTGGCTTATGTAAAACCAAAAAGCGATTTCATAATCCACACAGAAGACGAAGCACAAGAAATGGGCGCAAAAAATAGAAAAATAAAACACATTTTTTGAGCAAATCATCTCCGGGAATCTCCGCCCGTTCATTGCCTTTTCTGCCTGTCAGTTAAAGATCAGTGAACGCTCCCAACACTTTCCTGACGATCATTGGCCCATCCAGAGGGGCACAGAAATCAAATTAAAGGCACGGAAAAAATTGCCAAATTGGTAAATATTGAAATCCATATGCGAGGAGCTTTGTGAAAACAAAACAACGGCGAAACAATTGAGGGGAAATCGATATGGCAAGGCGGCAGGGCTGATCATCAAAAACTGTGTTTATTATTATTTTTCGGAACCCTCCCGGTTCTGTGTGTGTGGCCGCGCACACAAATCTGCAGTAAATCTTAACGATTAAACGGAGCGTTCCCATAACCAAGTGATAGGCAGATCAAAGATCGGTAGGAGACTTTCTCGAGAGCCGGAAAACCGTTAAAGAAACAGAAAGAAAGAGGGGTCGTCGTCTGTCAGAAATTTATGAAACCCATGTCCACGTTTGATAATAAACCCGATTTCCGATCCATTCATTGATAAATATATATAAAAAATACAGAAAAATGGGCACAGCCTCGTCTGCGAAGACGGGGGACCTATTAGCAATTTTATGGCATCTTTCATTTGCCTAAGTTGCGTGAAGACCCGACTCTCGTTCGTTGGGTTCGATTTTACATTTAATGACAAACAATTTTATTCATTTATACGCAGGTTTTGGTTTTTTATTTTTCGCAGAAACCTACCGCTTGGGAAACCTCTCGATGAACTCATAATGCGAATAAATAAATTGCGCAAATCGCTTTATATAATTCGGGCTGTTAGATGTTTTCTGACAGCAGTCAAAACATTTGAAAACATTCGAATTGATTCGACTTGAATCGAGTTGCTCAATTGCAATTTGATTTAAATGTTTTTGCGGCCGAAGGTCTCTCTCGAGCTAAATTAACATTTGTCTAGAAAACGCTTTTCGCTTGATTGGCAAGCCGACAAAAATCTAATTTAGTTTAAATTGCTTTTAAGTGTGCAGAAAAAAGGCAGCGAAGAAACCCGGTGTTGTCTCGCCTCTTCCGATAATGGAGTTGGTTTTATTTCTATTTCTTTTTTTTTTTTTGTATTTTGGCTAATTTGCAGAAAACGTTGACAGGCCGCGGTTCAGGGCTGAGTCGGCATGGGGCGGGCTAATTACCTCAACTTTGGTTGGGAAAGTTTGCCCCCAAGAATTAATGAATTTGTTGAGCGAAAAAACGAAAAAGAGGAAGCGGGAGGGAGAAGGTAAATTTAAGTGTGAGATCAAAAAACGATCAAGAGAAATGGCAGTGAAGGGTTTCAGATAATTGGTGGATATCTTTGAAGAGATAAAAGGATGTGAGATTGGAATAAAGGGGTGCTTAAAGGGTTTAAAGGAAATAGAGCCTTGAAATAATTATCATAAATCAAGATAGATATTTTTTGAAAGGTATAAATGCAGGGGCTTCGTAAACAAACTCATTAAATGAGCAACTTGGGAGGCTAAATCTTCAGAAAGGGGATCCTTTACTATCTAAAGGGTGGTTTGCTATTGATATATTCTTATATATATAAGGGATCAAGTTCTCGAATAAAGAGATCTCTACATGATCAGCTCAGGTGGCTAAAAAAGAAAGGTAATATCCTGTCACTGCTTTGTACAGAAAGTTTGAAACTTATAAGGGATAACATCCCCTAGAGCAAATTATGACCCTTTTTTTTAATAACAGGGATCGAAAAGCAATCAACTGGGTTATTTTATTGAAAGAAGAAGAGCAAAATAACGTATTTACAGTTTTCTTAAAAAATATATATTGGATTAATCAAGGGAATTCTGTAAATGGTCAGCTGGCAAGTAAAAGGGGAAATCTCTCAACTATTTATGAGATAAAAGGAACAGAAAATAAGGTTTGATTGAATGACGCAGTTTTTAATGGTATACATAAAAAATAAACTCGAAAATGTTAAAACTGAAGCGTATAAATGAATCAGCTGGTAAGTGAGAGCAACGACAGAATATATTCCGAAGGATTTGGATGAATAAAAATATGGTAAATAAATATTTAATAAATAAAAAATAAGAGTAATGATAAGTTGCCAAGGTTAGGCATTGGATTTTCTGGCTCTTAATGAGACCTTGACATGGTGAAGGATCAAGGGTTGGTAAGTAAGCATTATCGTAAAAACAGGACCCATAACTTATTCAGAAACATTTTAACATAGCTAAAGAAGCACAGGATCTGAAAGCAACTAGGACATCACGAACACAAGTCAGACAAAGACAATAAAAGACAAATCTCTGGAACTCGCAACAGAACACAACACAAAAACCAAACCAAATCAAAACTCACCTGAGATGGCGTTCGATGAAGTGGGGCAGGATGTGACAATCGCTCCTGGCTGAGACTCTAGCGACGGAGTTTTAGGAATTGCAGCGCAGGGATTCAGCTGGTAGTGGTGCTGGTGATGATGATGATGCGAGGACGGTGGTGGCGTGGCCGGGCCGTGGGTCATCACAGTGGTGGCTGCCGTCTCATAGGCGGAACTATTACCATTCGCCGAGGATAGGGTATCAACTGCGGCAGCACCTGGTTGTGGTTGCTTATTATTCCGTCTCCTTGTGGGCGAGGGCGAGCTGCAGGAGGAGTCGCTGTGTCCGGCGACAAACGGCGGCGGCGAGTGTCCGGCGGAACTCTGGCGACTGGCGGAGCGTGTGGTGCGCGTTATAAATCTGCGAAGGCGACATTCGATTACTTATAGTTTTATTTTTTATGTTATAATCATTTAATTCAATTTTCACGGCAACAAAACAACACACACATGCCAAAAAGAACACAGCCAAAACGAGATATACGATCCGGCAGATGGGAAGATACACGAGACAGAGAATTACAAAAAGAGATACATCCGCTAGAGGCGGCACGGCTAGACGGCAGCAAACACGCTCGGCAACTGCCGAGGTTTGGCCCAGCAAACACAGTGGAAACCCACGGATTCGACTCGACGAGAGCGGTTTTCGGTTTGCTTTTTGTTTTGTTGTTATTTTTCTGTTTTGTTTTGGATTTTTTTTGGGTTTTTGCCGCTTGGTATCTTGCAGATACATGGTCACAAAACTCACTCAAAGCAGAAATCACTCGAAAACGGAGCGCAGAGAGCCCGAAAAATTCGCACATTTGCGCCAGGTAGCGGTGTATGCCGTCAGAGATACAGATACAAGATACAAACACAGGCTTTATCTCTCCGACCGTCAAAGAACAAAGCGTAACAAGTTTGTTATTGTTATATAGATTGCCATTACTGCCGAGCCGTTGCCGAGCATTACCATTTGCACGCATGCGCAACAGGCGGCGGCAGCGCAGCGCAGGTAGCTCCCAGCTGCAAAAGTATCTCAGAGTACGCCCCGTAAGCGATATCCATTTAGCGCAGACACTTCCTCATCTCATCTCTCTTGGCTGACAATGCATTTTGTGTCTGTTTAGCGAGCGAGTGAAGAATTTTGCAGCTTGCTTGTGGATAGTCAATGAAGCGAAAGACTGCGGTCTCAGACTTGGCTCTGTCTATTTGTGGGTTTTGTTGTAAGGTTTGTTAGTTAGTTTATTAGTCGGTTTGTTAGAGGGTTTGTTAGTGGGTCAGGTTGTGTGCCAGTTTGTCCACTAGTGGGGCATCCCTTAGTCAGTCAGTTTGTTTATCTGTTAGTTGCTTGTCCGTCAGTTTGTCCGTAAGTTTGTCCGCCAATTTGTTTGTCAACTAGTTTGTTTGTTTTTTTTTCTAAGTTTGTGTTTTTGCGAGTAGTATTATAAAAACATGTTTTTCATCCTGACAGTTGATTCAATATTTCCGTTTGTCGGTTAGCTTGTCCGTCAATTTTTTTTGGTAATCTGTCCGCAAGTTTGCCCCTTAAAATCAGTTCGGATTATTCGTTAGCTGGTCCTTAAGTTTATCCCTCTTTTATTTTATCCTTAGGTTTATCCTACAGTTAATGTTATAGTTTGCCAATTACGTTGTCCGTTAGTTTGTACGTTAGTTTGTATTATTTTATCCATCAGCTAAGCTGCAATTTTATCCGTTTTTCATCGAGATATATTATTTTTTCCGTCAGCTAAGCTACAATTTTGTATCCATTTCTTCGACGATCAGTTCAGTTTATTCATCAGTTCACCAGTTTATTCATCAGACATGCCACAGATCGTCCATGAGTCTGTCTCACCGTTTGCCCATCTGTTTTTCCGCCAGTCTGTCCGTCAGTCAGTTGTTTTTTGTTTTGTCTCCATTGGTCTGTCAGGTAGACAGGCTGCTGCACATTTAAATGTCGCGACGCATCAATGTCACTTTTTGCTTTGTGTACTTTATGATGGCACGAGACGATGGCACACAAAGATACAATGTTTTTCAGTACAACCGTCTGTGAGGAGAGGCAAGGCATGATCATTTCCAACCAAAACAGTGGGAATTATCCCGAAGGAATGAGGCTATGATTTCAGGAAGTAGGTTAAGGGATAAGCCCAAGAGGAAAATAATGCGTCTGGAGATTGAAAGTTATTTATTGAGGGATTAATCCTTAGAAATGAAGTGAGTCTGGAGTCTGGGATAATTATAATCTATAATAATAGGAGATACTGTCTGGTTATTTTTTAAAAAGGTAAACTAATTTTTAAAGGGATTCATTAATAGAAAAGTATATTGTCTTAAAATTGTATGCCAAGCCAGCTTAAGACCAGACAGTTTTGACAGACAAACAAATAATTAAATCGAGCTGAAGACTTCTCATTTCATTGGAATTACAAACGGAGGTTGAATTCAATTATTATTTCTGAATTTCCTTACAAGCAGCTTCTTTTCGGTTGACCTTAGGGTTAAGATTTCTGGGAATTCAATTTCAAGGGTATTCCCCAGGCCTTCACACTCTTCCGACTGCCTTCAATCTCAATCTTGATTATTATTTATATGATCATCAGCTTGTTTTGCTTTTCAGTTTTAGATTCTTGCCCGCTCTCGCTTGACTTTGTCCGCCCGTCAAATGGAAATTTCCATAAATTGTATAAATTGCTAGAGACGCATATGACGTATCATCTGCTGGCTACTGGAGGAGGAATCTGCGATTGCCGAGAACTTTCCAACCCGTTGGAAAAACCGACCGAAAAAAAAGGAAAAGTGATGATGAGGTGAGAGAGTCTCGTCTTTTAACCAGTTTGTGGATGTTTTTCTTTGTTTTTCCTGTGTTTTTTTTTTTTTTTTTTGGGAGGCCGAAGCTCAGCCAACAGCTGCGAGAGGAAAGCGAAAACCAGGACTAGAGACTAGAGACTATTGACGATCTGGGCCAGGCTCAAAACTGGCCATTAAATATATGGATACCCAAGCGGTGGACACAGCAGGTGATCGGATGACGGTGTTGACACCATCGAAAACATAAAATAAAAACCAGATAAATTCCACACTTAATTGCCGGGCATTCAAATTTTGTTTTTTTTTTTCGTCTTCACCGAAGATTCTACATTGAATGCATTTTCGAGACATTTTAGAAAATCTTGTCGCTTTTACCACTCTTCATTTCTTTTATGCTGTTTGGTGGAGGTGCTGCTGCTGCTGCTGCTGATGCGGCTTTTATGAGGCATTTTTGTAGCGAAAGCCTATTGGAAAAACTTGTCGCTGGTCTTGGTCTCAGTTTCAGTTTCGGTTTCGGGTTTGCCTGTAAAACAGGTGCTTTCTACGCGGCATTTCTTTTCGGGGATGGGGGGTCGATCGGCTTGGTTGGTTGGTCGTGCCCAGGTTGGAGGTTCGGATGGGGTCATCAGCGACAATGTGCCATTCGCTTTGTGATATATCACATTATAATTGATGGAACTGGAGAGACTTGGGACTTGGGAGACCCGAGACCGGCTGCCGCCGCTGCGAATTGCACTCTCCACGCACTGATGCGATATTGCCGAAGATGTCGCCGCGATACCGATCCCAAAATCCGATCCCAAACCCCCAGACAATGGACCACGTAACACCCCGAAGGCAAAGAGAAAAAAATGAAGCGAACAATACATGGATTTTGTTTGTTAACAAGCCCCCTGTCTCTACCTCTGTGAATCTACCCAAATCTCCGATTTGTTTGGGGGCCCGGCTTAAAGAGAGCCGCCAAGTCGGGGACCATTGTATAACACAACATCGGACAATATAAGCGAAGATAGCAGCATATTGGGGAGCTGCTACAAGAAAGAGGTGGCCCCACAATGCTGCCAATTTGTTTTGATTGTGAGTCCAAGGATTATGTGTCCGCGGCCCAGGCTTACACAGCTTAGTTGCATTGGAAAGATGGTTATAGCGAGGGAGAGAGTGAGTGTCTATCTGCTTTAACACGGTCCATAGAATAACACCTATTACTAAAATCGCATTATACTTATGCCGGGTTAATCAGCCGCAGTATTCCTGGAACAAAACGCTTTCACGAAACTGCTCCTCCTCCCTGCTCATCTCTCCTTTTACTATGGTAATCAGCTTGATGACCCCGAAGTAATTCCAATCAAAGCCAGCACAAGCACAGTGGAGGTCAACAGTATAGCAGAGAAATACAAATAAATAGAGGAGGGAATTGGGAATAAAATTCTGTAATATATACTCTTTTTAATATATATTCCCGCAATTTAAATTCAATTTATCTTTAAATATAAATTGGTCTTTCAAAAATTGTATTCAATCATTATTTTTTATATTTCTCTACCATTAATCCTCACTGTTATTGTGCTGGCCTAATTAGCCAGGTTGAAGCAACATCATGCTGATGTACAGGGACCTGACAGCACCTCCTCCCCCTACTAACCTGGCTCGTAATCATGACAACCAATTCCCTAACTTAACGACGGCGAGAAAACAGAACTAATTATGCGCTTAATTGCGCAGGCAACAGATTCAATACAGACTATAAACGGATACGGGATAAATTTCGGGGAGGGTGACGCTGGTGAACAGTGAACTTTTACAAGGATTCTTGGATACCATGCAGGGGTAGGGGGTGATCTCTCACAGCTTACCTGCGCGCATTGGTGGCCTGGTGGTGGTGATGTGGCTTGGGTTCTACTGGTTGCAATGAAGATGGATGAGCGTGTGGTGAATCTGCTTCGGGTTCTGACTGGTGGCCATTGGCCGACACACCATTGACCAATTCCTGGCCCGCACTAGTGCCAAGCTCTTGGCCCCAGCGTTCCAAAGTGTCCACAACATCATCCTGATTGAACTGCAAGGTGCTGTCGTAGTCATCATCACCGTCGTGGAGGGTGCGCCTTAGGGGTAGCTTAGGTGGTTCCACGAATAGCCTATCCGTGTTGATGGGCTTTCCGGCATCGTAGGCACGGGCATCGTAGGAAGGGACCTCGTAGGAGGAAGCATCCTCTGAAACGGGCACTGCTCGCTCGAGACTCTTGGCCAGGCGTAGACTCAGCCGACTGGAGTTACCCTTAAGCTGGGAGCACGACGCAATAGAATCGTCTTCGGTGGCAGGGGGCAGTGAGTTGGCCTTGACACTCAGGTTGGTGACCTTGTGACTGGAGTGCAGGGGATGAAGGCCATCCTCCTCATCGTCGCTGCTGGAGGGAGCTTCCCTTGCCCCGGAGGCAGAGCCTCCTGGGAGCTGAAGATCCTTGGCCAGAAGTTGCTGCGTTGGCTGCTTGGAGTTGCCACTGCTGCTCATCGAGGGATTGAGGTAGTGATGGTGCAAGGGCCAAAAGGTCGCCAGCTTGTCGGTTGGAGTCTTAGGGGAGTCCTGCTGGGATTGATCCTCCTTCGGTTGCTCCTTCTCCTTCTCCCGTTCCTGCTCCTCGTTGCTGCTGCTGCTGCTGCTGCTGGTGTGACCCACGTCCAGGTTCTTCTCCTTGCATATTATGTCGTATAGGGCGCTAATGGGACGCGACTCACTGCGCACGCGCACCGCTCGCCGGGACCGGCTGTGGAAGCGCTGCTTGTGCCGGCTATTACGGCCGGATGCGGATGCCGATACGGATACGGAGGCGGATACTACGGGACTAGCCTGCTCTACGGGATTACAACTACTTATGACCGTGCTGGATGTGATGGGGGAGTTGTGGTTCGTGACTGGCTCGTTGCCGTCGTGGCTAACTTCACCTTTGGTAGGGCTCACAGATCCCTGAGAGTATCTGAAGAAGCGACCCTCGCTCCCGGTCCTTGGCTGCGACCTCCTGCTCCGACTTCCGCCTGCGCGCCCCTCGCTGGACGCAGAGTCGCCACGAAAAAACGAAGCTGGTGCGACACTCGTTGCCGTGGAGGTCTTGGGAAAGGATCGCTGTTCCACCAACTGAGTGCTGGGTGTACTGTAGACACTCCGGTAGTTCTCGTTCAAAGCTCCCACATCCGACACATTTGGTGTGTGAATCCTCAACTGAAGATCCGTGTAGTAGGCGGGCGTGGTGTGGTGATGGAAATGAGGATGCTGACCACGATACTTCACCGGGACACTGCTCCTCTGCGAGCTGGAGTCCTCTGAGTTGGTCTGCTGCTTATCCTGAGTTGGCAACGGCTTCGCTAGCTTCTTCTCCTGAGTTTTGGCAGTGGCAGGTGCTGTGGATAAGTCACTAGAGGCCGCAATGGTTTCTGCAAGAGAAAAGACAAAGAGAGAGAGGAGGTGAAAATAAGAACCAAGGTGAGAGTGGGCTTAATGGAAAGTAATGCTAACTCGTTTCCCTCAACACAATTTTCCGCTAAATGTTGCATTATGTCCCCACAAGGGGGATTTTTTACACTCGAAAAAATTGAGGAAATAATAAGTAAATTAATCTGAAGGTAATTTGAATTTAAAGATTTAGTTTTTGAACACTAAATAAATGTAATAAAAGTATATAGCATTATAATTTTTTTTTAAATCAGTATATTTCCCATTTTTAGTTAATTTATGTTTAAATGTACTACATATTCCATACAAATTTATTGTTACTTTTATATTTTGTAAGCGTTATTAAATAAAAAAAACCTAGAGCAAAAAAAGAATGTTATTTTATATAACTAAATTTCGGGAACTCTATATACTAAGAAATAATCAAATAAATATTTACATTTTTTTATTTGGCGGTTACCTAGAATGTATATTTTTTAGTTTCTTAAACAATATACATATATCTAAAAATTACACCCAATTTCTTTCAGTACATAATTCTCCTCTATTTCCCCCCATACCGCAACTGTGTGTGCTTGTGCTTACTTTTCTAATTCACTTTTCGCCCGCCGCACCACTTGGCGCGTAAAAAAAGCAAATCTTGGCAGCAATTAAATTGCACCTGAGCACTCGGATTAATATATTGCATGCTCGGCGGCCATCTCGGGGCCCCGCCCCACCTCACCCACAGAAAAAATACACCTACTATACACCTAAAACCTACAACCATGTCAAGGTGAGGTGAGGGTTGCCTGCTTTTTATAGCCCAGCATCATCTGCTCTGGCAATGAGTGCAGTTTTTATTTTTATTTCTTTTTGGGATACGGCAGTGACTGCGAGAGATTGCAAATGCAAATCGCATTTGACAACTGCCAAGGCATAAGCGATTAGTTATGCTTTTTCTGTAGAAAAAGTAGGAAGCACACGAACGGCTAATTAATCAAATATCTGAGAGCTCAAAAGAAAAATATAATGGCACAGACATTTCTTACTATTTACATTTACTTTCAAGAGGGATATAATTAGGAGTACTCAAAAGAAAATACCCTGCATTTGGTGGACATAAATATGCTGCATACTTTTAGGTACAAGAAATAAAGAATTTAAGGAGCTGTCATAAAAATGCTTATAGTAATTTATACCAGACTTCTTCAGAATGAGTAATAATTAATATGAAAAAAATATGTACAGTTTTACAGCTGCTTTTTTAAATATACAGTTTTACATTTCCTCTGCAATTACTGATCGTTTATTTGGCAGCTATATAATCATTAGATTTTTATAAAATTAAAATCGAAATTTTGGAAAAATAAATTAGTTATAAATAACCCAATTTAAAGGAAATTAAATTAAATTAAATACATAATCACACAATATATAGTATACCCATTGTAATCCACGCGTACCGGCTATAAAAAGTAATGCAACTTATTATTATTTCTTTTATACAATTTATTTGACAGCTGCGGCGCACATTTCAAATGCCAAAAATCTGAAATGGAATCCCATGAATGTGCACACACAAATAAAAACGCTATTTGCCTTTTTGGCCAACGCAAATGTTGAACAAATGTAAGAGCTCAGTCTGGGTCTTCGGTCTTTTTCCATTTCATTCTCTTTTAGTGCCTAATTTATTATGACAAGCAGTCAAAAATAAATGTATGTATGGGGGAAAATAATACTACAAATACAATTAACAGGCAAATGCGAGAAGAGAGGTTCCGGAGAGGCGATCTTCGAGACACATATTTGTCCAGCAATTACGAATGCCCAGTGAAATTCAAATATTGAAACAGTTAGCACATCTCCTCGCAGCCGCATATCTAATCAGTTGGCGGAGAGCAAACAGGCACAAAGCAAAAGTCAATTTGTAGATCGGCAAAATGGCAATAGGAGTTGGGAAGCAGGGAAACACGGCCTGCAATTAAGTGGCAATGTTGCAGCAGGCCAAAAATTGCACACCACAAAAGTTGTAATTCAATTATAGGGGGAGAAGGGGTGAAAAATCCAGACACACTTGTGTGGGCGAGCATTTTGTCATAGTTTTAACTTTATAAAAGAGCCAGCAGTCAGCACAACCCTTTCGTAATTTCAATCAGCGGTTGAAGGGCTTGTTTAACCCCTGAAACCATCACATCCCACGCTCAATTAAAAAAAAAGAGCAATATGTTGCCAAGCGCCATGGTGGTCCCCGCACAATTCCCTCATCGTCTGTCGCTTTTTGGCTCTCTTAATTGATTGAAATGGTTTTTTGTCTGTTTTTCCTTCTTTTTATTTGGCTTAAAAATACATTTCTGTCTGAATTCTTTCGCATGAAATCGCATGGGATAATGCCTTGCCCCTATTTCTTTAGATCTCTTACACCTGAGCCAAGTCAAGTGCAAAAAAATTACATTATAATTGGCAATTGTATATATGCTGGTGGGAGAAGGGCACGTGCTTCGTCTATTTTCAAGAAAAATAGAAAATGTCAAGAGGCATGCACAGACTCAATATCATTTGTCACAATCTAATGATATTTCAGAGTAAATAAATCGCAAAGAAAGAATATTGAACTCAAAGGTAAACACACACACAAGACCTTATCTGAGGAGCAACTTCCTTTCCTTTCCGGAAAAAACAAAAAATAATTGAAAGCAAACATTCGCGCTAAGCTATACTTTTGTTTTTATTTCGCCAACACAGCAGAAAGATTTTTATAAATAAAACAGCATGACGACAATGCCCGCGAGAGTTGAATGAACAAAAAAACACAATTAGGTTTCTTTCGTTTACTGAAAATTTATTGAAAATATATCAAAATTATGGGCTAAAATTTGTTCTCATCGTAAAACTGCACACGAAAATATTATATTTCTGAATGCATTTACGCAATGGCTAAATCTGGCCAAAAACAAATTGAAAATCCTGCAAGAAGGCAAATTGCCAGCGTGGGATTTTCTCCAACGCCGGTTGCATGCCAAAATCCAAACCAGAAAAATAAATAAACCCAGCGAAATTACCAAATACAATTTTGTATCTTGGCATCGTGCCTTCTGGGCTATTCGCGAAACAGCTTTTGGGCCAGTCGATTTGATTTCTTTAATTTTAACTAATTATTAAGAGTGCAAACCAGCTGCGGAGCCGGCCAGGGAGTTCGTTCCGTCATAATAAAAATTACAAAAAGCACCTAAAGCTTAAGCCAAAGCAACAACTGTGCGGCTGCTGTCAACATTTTTGCGGCTTCGCTGCGTTGAGTTACCAAACGCTTCTGTACTTTTTTGTACTTTTGCACTTCTGTGTGTGGTTGTGGCAGCGAAGCTGATTGATCGATTGGCTGGCTGTTGTCTTGCGTTTTGCGTCTTGTGCCGCAGTCCCCAGGTTGCATAATTAATAAGGGGAGAGGCGAGTGTGGAGGGCAAGGCTTAAACTTGCAGCACAAAATATCATATTGTCAAGGCAATCCCATTCAGAGGCACAACCAAGCAAATAAAAAATAGTGGCAAAGTGCACTCTAAGAAATTAGAATTTAATATAAGAGTTAAAGGTACTTTTAGGTGGCGACCAAAGAATATACTTAAAGACGTAAATAAGCTTCACCAAAAACTATATTTCTTAAATCTCCATTTCCCCAATAAAATATTTAAAACAAAAGTCAATTTTCCCAAGTGCACAAGGAAAAGCCATACCTATAAATACGTGTGTGGCTGCAAACTAAAAAAAGGCAGTGAAGGACCAACAAAAATAAAAAAGCCTGAATCAATATTGAGCAGAAAAAAACTGCATTTTACAGAAGTGGCTGCCGTTTCGTTGTTTACAGTTTACAGTTTTTCAGCTTTTCAGTTTTGCAGTTTTTTTCAGTTTTTCAGTTTGCAACACAGAACGGAGGCAGAGGCAGGCAATGTTGCAACGTCTCGCCGTTCGGGATTATTTTTAAATGCAAGGGCAAACTGCCCACGTCGAAGCGTAGTCCATCTCCACCGCAATTTTCCCTCGGAATCGTCTTACTTTTTTATGCAATAAACACACATTTAATTATCAACAGCAGAGAGAGAAAACCGACAACGAAACCTCTTATCGTCATCGGCCATAAAGTGGCCATCATCAACGCTGTGATGAAGGAGGTTCTCGGGGCGAATCTGCTTGTGGAAACGAGAAACTCTTGACGAAAAGTGCACATCAAATTGTGTAATTTCATGTTTGGCAATCAAAAGCAGTTAAAAGAACCGACCAATGGTTGTGGGAGCTTCGAGAGGAAATTGGGTTAAGTAAAGTTCATCGGATGCTTGGGTTTCAGCAGTGTGGGATGAGTGTGAGTGTGTGTGTCTGCGGGAAGTGAGTGCTCCAAGAGGATAATAAAACGAGGGATCTTAAAATGGGGGAAAATTCATTCGAGTGGCTCCTCAATAAAAGGCTTTTCTCTCAAGCTGAAAATCTAAACCTTTTTTAAATAAATGAAATATAAAAAAAGTAAAAAATGGAAGAAGGTAGGAGAAATTTGTTTCTCTAGGTTTTAAATAAATGTAATTTAATTTCTGTTTAGCCGAGAATAAAAGCCATGTCAATGGATTATTATCGAGTATATTAACGTACTTTTATATACAGGAACAACTTGATAACTCATTGTTCGCTTTATGACATATCGATAAGCACTATTTGAAATCTAAATATAGATACGTTTATGATCCTATATGATATAGTAACTATTGAGTGATAGAAAATTCCATAGGAAATGATTTTTAGGTATATCTGTTATAAAGATACTCAAATATACCATCTAAAATCTACCAATAATTTTAATTTGTATAAAAAACCTTCCAAATTAATTTCCCAAGTGTATAGATTACCACTTTTTTAACACCAAAATCATGTAATTGTTTCCATCAAATGGCAAGCCAACTTCTATCAATTACAACTGTCCGTCAATCTCCGAATCGAATCTCGCTTCGAGTTAAAGCGACTGTATAAATCATTTAAGGTAAATCACCCTAAATACGAATTAATTCCCCCAAAAGTAAATTACTTTATTGATAGCCATCGCTGGGCCAGCAGACCCCACTGCTTTAATCCGCTTTTGGGGCCAAAGTATCTTTCGTTCTCTTCCCATTTATTGGATAACAGGTCGTCGTACACAAATGACCTCTGATCGAAGGGAACGAACAACTTTATAAAGCAGGTTGGCGCTGGTCGCTTTGGCACTTAAGCCCTTAACAAATGAAATAAAATGGCCATACATCAAGACTTGGCCGAGGGAAATATCTGAAAGCAATCAAAATGAAATAAAAGCAGGGTCCCCACTAACAACATTGAGTTAAAAACAAAGGAACACCGAACACAAACAATCTCTCTATCTTCGTAGACAAATGACACAATCTTTTTTTTCGGGGGTCCGGGTTTGGTTAACTTGTCTCTCTGCTTTTTATCACAAAACTTTAAAACAAAACATAGAAAAGAAAAACGACAAACAATACCCCCAACAACACCTTTTTTTGTTGGCAATACAAATCATTAACAGTTATTAAACAATAATCCATTGGAAAAAGTGTATATTTATATAGGAAATTGCCAAGATAGCCGGACAACTGTTGGGCCGGACGACGCCATCGTTTAAAAATAACAAATCGTCATGAAAAGTAATTCTTCGGGGGCCAGAGTCTACCAGGTGCTAAATCGATGAATGTACTGGGAAAAAGTCGGATCAAATTCCTCATTTTATAGAATAGGAATTATTATGATATTTATTTACTCATTTTCAGCTGCTAAACCTTTTCCAGATTAAGGAAAATAATGTGGGTACTTGACAATGAGATTATATACGGGGGCATAAATTAATCCACGAATTGGGTAAATGATTGTTAAAAGCATGAATCAGCTGGCAGTAAATTCCTGTAGAGATTATCTACCAATTTTATTTACTTATTAACAATTGTAAATAATTACATTGCGCAGTTTACACATAAAAATTTAGATTTCTAAAAATATAACAATAAACTAGACGAGTAGATTAAGAGACAGTAAAATTAAGAATCTGGTTACTATGCTTTTTTCGACATTTTTATTAAATGTTTCATTAGATGGATTAAAAAATGTAATTCCCTTTATTAAACTTAAAGCCTAGAGCTGCAAAAATAATTACACGTTGTTAGTATTCACTTCTTCGTAATTTTTCCCTTAGCAAAAAACTATCTCAACAAAAACACACACATACACTGCATATCTGAAAGATATCAGCTATCAAAGGCATGCCGTAGATACTAACTGCGATATCGGGGAATATCCATATTGCCGATGCTCCTGCTGCCGTTCAGATAATATGGCCGGGGGTACTTATCAGGACTGTCCAAGTTGAGGACACCCTCGCGTATTAGGCACTCCTTGAGGGCCAGCATTTTTTGTCGTTACAGAAGCACAAAAAAAAGAAGCCCGACTAAAATTGGCACGCCTTAAAACGCGGCCCGAATTGGCTTCTATTTCTCGCCGATTTTGCGTGCGGATTTTCTTATTTTACTTTATTTTATTTTATTTTAGAAAGTAAGACAGACACACGCGCCAAGTGCTTAATTTTTGTTTCCCCCGTCTTGCAGTGTGGATTTTTTTGGGCAAGATTTCTGCAGAGGAGGCTGGCTGGCTGGCGGCTGATGCTGCTGCTGCCGCTGCACTTGAGGCGAAAATAGAAAAGCGCTTTTCACTCGCGTCAACTTTACAAGAAGAGACACTCGACGGACGTCGTGTCGTCTTCTGTCTTCTGTTGTTTCTGTTTCACAATTTCCCGTATTTTTGCTACGCTTTTATTTCTTTTATTTATATTTTGTACAATTTTTTTTTTAGTAATTTCCCAAGCGTTTTCCGTCCGTCTCAGCGCTAAACGTTTTTGCGACTGAGCGACGAGCGCTAGACAAAAGTATCTAGAACTCAGCAAGCAAGCAGGCAGCGGCGTCGCTGAGTTCGTCGCATTCGTTGTATATTTTCATTCTTTATCTTTTACTCGGCGAAGCAAAAGAATTAAAACAAAAACCGAGCGAGTATCTGTGTGTGCGCCGTTTGCATTTGTGGTCGTCAGTATCTGTGTGTATCGCGGCTCTTGCGTGTGTGTTTGTATTTAAGTGTGCTTGTGTCGGCGGCTAGAAGCAGCGAAATCAAAACAAAATAGCCAAAACAAAACGAAAAACGTGCTGCTGCTGCTGCTGCTGCAACGGTAACTGCCACAAGGCGTGAAAAGCTGAACATGCTGAAGATGCCGGAGATGCCGACGCTGCTGCTGCTGCTCGAGATGAAATGGAAATGGAGATGGAAATCGGAGGGGAAAACTCCGCCAGAAAAAGGGGGAAATATAAGGTTGTGCTGCTCAGCTGTTAAGATGCCTGTTTTAAGTGTTGAGTGTTGAGAAGCAGAAGCAGCAGCAGATCGATGGGTCAGTTAAAAAAATGTGGCACAGTGGAAATATTAGAGTTAATTCTTATTTTAAAATATTAAAATTAAATATATAGATGGTATAGTCGCCTGATTTTAATATAATTAAAATAGTAAAAAAATATGTTGTTGATTTATTTTTCAATTTATGATTTGGTCCTTCGAACCGGCTTATTCCTCATATAAAGTTTAAAAATCTGTTAAAAAAAGTTTTTAAAATTGGGAAAATATTACAAAACCTCATTGGATCTGTCCTATTCCTTTTTTAAATTGTACAAAAAATCTGTTACAATTTTTTTTTTTTACAGGAAACTTTTAAACGTAATTAAGCAAAAAGAAAACCCCCATTTAGAGTTACAAAATACACAACCAGTGCCATGGTTACATTCTGAAAAATCGCAACCAGACCAACTGCAGATGGCGGAGCATGTCACCGAGCTGTACACACACACAGACACCAGCAATTGGGTGGAAAACCTGGCGGGGATTTGGGATGGAATGGGATGTGATGGGGATTTACGAATGGGAATGGGGTACTGGTACGAAACGGACTATGTGCTGCTCCACATGTCGGCTAAAATAGCAACAACAACAACTAGCAACAAAGCTCATTAAACGGCAGGAGAGCCAGAGCCAAAGCCAAAGCCAGAAACAGGCAGAAGCAGAAACAGAATTGCGGCACCGGCATTATCTGGTTTACGAGGTTGCCCAACGGTAAACGCAGTCCGGGATGCGGGTACTTGGGGGATGCACTAATGAGTGCGTGCCATAATTGGCCATCCAGTGGCCCAGCTGGAGGAGGAGGATCCAACTGCTACTCCTCCTCCTCCATCTTATCGACAGCCGCCACTGGCATTGGTCAGTTACCCGGCCACCTGTTTGCGGACGAACGGACGTATACTTAATATTCCAAAAACGATGCAGGCTCTATTACCACCAAAAATGCCACCGAAAAATATATTTATGTTTAGTGTACACTGGCGAAAAATATAGGCATTTGATATAAATAGTAAATAAGAGTTTCTAGAAAGAATAACCCCTTTAAATTTAAAGGTTAAAGTTTCTTGCAGTGAACAAGTTGCATAGAAGACTTTTACTTTCGGCCAAAAGCCCGCTTTTTAACCTCTGTGACACGGGACGTTTAGCAGTATTTATGCAAGTTTTTTTCCTATTTTTTTGTGGGACCTTTGTGCGTGTGTGTGCTATATGGCATATGGTAAATGTCAAGCGGTTTTGCGCTTGAACTTTGGCCTCCCTTTGCTCCCCCTCGATATTTGCATGTTTGTGAGGGCAACTTCCCTCGGAGCGGAGGATTTTCACAATTATTATATCAATTTTGATGGCAAGAGCCAAGGCGAAACTACTAAAACGGGCAACGAGGCGTATGCGCAATCTCGTAGTTCAGGCACGTGCCTTTGGGGTCAACGTGGAGTGACGTGACCTCACATACCCTCTCCCCCACCAGGGCAACGCATTCAAATCAGATTCTCAATCTGAACTAGGATCGTGATTAAATATTCTATAATATAGTTTGGGGAAAAAAGTCTACGAAAAACATAAAGAAAACTTAAAAACCAACCGTAATTATTGTATGGATATTTCAGAGCTAAACTTGAGATATGTGATAAACGATATGTGATAAAATCGTATTTGGAAACAGTAAATATTTAAATAATATCTATATTTCTAAAATCTGGTAGTAAATTGCAGAGTTTTATCGATAAAACCGTAGCAAAGATATCGAAATGTAATCAGCGATTTTGATATTTCTTTTAATAGATATCACAAAAAATTCATATAACTAAATACGATTATATTACTTTTTTAAAATTATTTGTAACTATCGAACTATCGAACATTCACATATCGGTATATTTCCATCTCCCATTCCCATTCCCATCTCCCGCGCTCCCTTCTCAGTGTCTATCATCGGCGATATCGCATCACAGACTCACTGTCTAATTGAGTTTTGCTTTTTGCGAGTCAAAACAGAACAACTTCCGCTGTGGGTGTCAATTTTGTTTATTTGACAAAAGAGAGAAGAGAGTGAAAGGCAGCGAGAAAACTTCCTGCCACTTAAGCCGCGACAAATTGAAACCAGAAAGCGCCACCTAGCATCGGTTGCATCTTGATTAATATTAAGCGAAACTATTATGTTTTTCAATTCGCATTTTGTCTCTGATAGTAAAGCCCCATTTATCTGATCTCTGCCCACGCACTGTGCTCGGTTCAGGTTCAGGTTCTTGCCCGCCATTTATTTCCGTAATGAGTTGCACTCCCCGTCATTATTATTATTTTTGTTATGTTATTACACCCGCTACAGCGTGTATTTATAAATACTTTTTAACAGCAGCGGCAGAAATAATAGTTGTCTTTGTATCTCACTTTAGAAATATTATACAAATATTTATTTTCTTCAAAATAACAAAAAATTAACAGGTGAAAAATAATAATATAAACCATATACATATTTAATCCTGTAAAATACAATTTCCTGTTCCTTCCTATTATATTTACTGCTATTGTTTACTTGGTTTATATATTGAACTCGCAGTCATCCAGTCATGGCCAAATGCGGCAAGTTGTTTTCTTTTTTTTGTTGTCTCGTTATCTCGCACTGTTGTTAAACATTTATGATGTAAACATGAGCGGAAAAGCGCGGGGAAATGGCTGCTGCTCTCAAGTAGAAGTAGTGGGAAATTGTACATGCGACTCTCTTGTTATTTGCACGCGTTCCAACGTCTGGCCCGACCAGTTAATTAATTAATTATTAATTCTGCGATTACTCCACCCGCCGCCTGGAAGTTGAGCAGTCCGCCATGTCAGTTAAATGAGCGACAGTCCCAGAGATTTTTCATACAATATATCATGACCGCATCCCCATGATTTATGCCAATAATGTGAATTATTAATATGCAGGATACGTGTCGTATGATTGATGCCCAAGCGAAACGCACTCGCATAATTGAATAATGCATCACGCATACGGTTTTCTGGTCTGTTTGTTCTATAAGTCAAGTGATGTCAAGAGGAGTTATGGTCAAAACCAAAAGAAGACAGAGGAAATAAAGTTTGGCCCTTAAAGAACGTGTCAAGGAGCAAACACTTTGCCAAATTGAATACACAAATTGAGAGTCCTAGATAATAATTTATTCTAACGAAACTACCCTTCAAATTGAGTTGGAATTTATCTTGACCTTTTTGTCTAGCTTTTTTCTTTTATATAAGTATCATATATATATAGACACAAGCCAAACTTAAGACGAGACCAAACAAACCATAAAAGTGTTTGCTTTTTGGTTTATCGACCTTTTCATCCATCATTATTGGCTTCGTGGTCCCTTCACCCTTGGCAGAAGTGCAAAGAACTGGAAAGCATTTAGTTGAGCAGCCACAGAACGCATTATTTAGCCATGAAAGTGGATTAGCTATCGAGCACACACTTATACACACACCTGAAAACTGAAAACTGACAACTGAAAACTGCCACCTGACCACAGCAACCTACTTTTACTTAAAAAGAAGGAGGAGGAGGCTTCAAAAACCATGTCAATATTTGCTACGCCCATTTAACCAGTTTAAGAGGCGTTTATGATGGTGAAGCCAACGACAGGATGCAAGGACACTGGGAAAAAAAAGTATATTTAAAAAAAAAAGATATTTTAACATAAGCAAAATACAAAGGTTTACAATTAAAAGCCTTCATATTACTTGAAGTATTTTGCTAGAAATACATACATTTTAAGAACTATTTCCTTCTTCAAGTATAATAAGGATTTTTCTCACTGCATCCGAGAAGCCTGATTGGTTTTTCGTGGAAAGTGGGCACAAGGTCGCAGGTGGGACAGCTGTGATAACAACATTTTCGCGCTACCAAGGCCGGATGCAGTGAGAATCAGAGCCTGCTGCCCGGAGGACAAACAATCTCGAATCACACTCGCCGTGGCCATCATCAAGCGGCACTTGTTGGCCATCAAATCCTATCGGCCATATCGATACATATACATACCATGTTATATCTTGGCCATCAGTCTAAGCTGTCACTGCAAATGCCCGCCTTGTTCGCACTTTGGCGCAATTAGCGCTGACAATTAAACCAGAACAAGAATGAGCAATGAGATTTTGCTCGATGTACTGGCACTACTGTATACTATGTACAGTGCGTTTCATGGAGACACTGACATCCGGAGATCCGGAGGCGGAGGAGAAGGTGCACTTAAACCGACACAAAGCGACTGTTGCCATGACAGGCATGAAGTGCAAAACTAAATTAGCCAAGGAGGAGGAAAGCCAAGAAAAAACGGGGAAAGAGCGGGCTGAAAAGGGGTAAAAACTTGCAACTTGGCAAAAGAAATATAACTTGATCAACAATGTTAAAGCATAATTGCGCAGCGCCATTTAATCACAATTAAATTATATTTAATTTGCGGCGCATGGCTCGAGGGAAAAGAGCAATAGATGAAGCATTTTCTAGAACAGACAACACAGAACAGGATATCGAGGAAAAGTCGGCGAGGAAAATGTCTAGAAATTGCAACTTGGTGTTAATTTAGAGCTGCGTAGTTTCAATTACTAAATAATTGGTTTCATTTGAATGGTGCACAAGGAAAAATAAGTTTATAGAAATAATACTAAATCTATTTATTTAAAATATAAATATCTTTTTGCTATACATATATTTCGGTTAAAACACATTTAACCTGCTCCAATATATTCTACATTTTCTAGAATTTGAAAAGAAGTGAAATATGTATTTTATGTACAAAATCTTGACAAACACCTGATGTTTTTAATGCAATATCCTGTAATAAAATTACTTAGCATCTTCAACTAAACTGCAGAGTAATTTTCCTAAATTAAAACTGTTGCTAGTTAATGAACTCTTGGCTAGAATTCAATATATACTTTTTCTGTGCCCTCGACAGATAAGGGAAATCACTTCCACTGATAACTTCAGGCCGCAGTTGATGCTGATGAGGATGATAATGACGTGGATGCCATGTGGTTATCCGTTGACGCAGAGACTGACGAGCAATTGTTGACTTTTCACACAGTAAAAACCCAGCAAAGAGAACCCACAGCTTGGCTTTTTTGGTTTAACTCCGCAGCAGAGCGTAAAGCGAGTAAAAATATATATATATATATATTTTTTTTTTTGGTCAATGTAATTTTTGCAGTGGGCGCCGGAAATAAATTGTGGTACTTTTTCATTTTAAAACAATTTTGTTTTTTGCAAGTTGAGGGATTAAGCTATTTTGTAGGCGGCAGTGGTAAATGTATTTTGCATAAGCCAAAGAGCGTGTTGAATAAATAATAAATCTTTGTAGAGAATGCAGGAAATTAACATACAGATGTTTGGTGGGGATAAATGGAACATATTAATTAGAAAATAGGATTTGGTATATGAAGAAAACCCCTCTCGATATGCAAAGTGCTGTAAGATGACTAAGGCCCCCGAACATGTAATGATGTCATTATTGCTTCAGTTTATTTATCCATGAAATTGGCGTTGCCCACCTTTGCGGAAAACACTAAAAGCCTTATCTAACAAAGCGCTTTGTTGCCTCACATTTTCCTTTATTGTTGCTATTTTTGTTTTGCTTTTTGCAACGTTTCGAGTATTAGGGTCAAGTTTGCCTTTATTTTTTTGTATTTTGTTTATATTTCTCATCACCATTTTTCGTTATATTATTTCTTTTTTATTTTGCTTTTTTTCCCCCATTTCTATGCGTTTTTCCCCCTCCGATTGTGCGCTGTCTTTTGTTGCTTTCAATTGAAATTTCAGCGTCAATATGCACGTTGCAAATTACGTGGCCCTTGAAGGTGACAGAAATGGGAGAGCGAGAAGTGCATTTTGTGATGACTCGGCATTGTGCAATAATGTCGTTAGTGGCCTGATGTTTAGGGCCACAAGTTCAGCGGGGTTTGTAGCGAATTAACTGCTGAAATAACAAAAATCTCAAGCAGGAAAATCGTGAATGAAATCGTTATAATTGATTGCAAATCGCGAGTGGAGGTAGTTTGATTTAAAAATGTGTTTTAAAAAATGATTGAAATTTGTCAAGAGAAACTTCTAAATTATATGTCCCGCTAATTTATGAAATATTTTATCATTAATATATATTCATATTTAAATATGTATTTATATCTTCTACATATTTTGTATCGTTTTAAACTTAAGAATGGTTAACTTAAGAATAGTTTATTTTCTCTAAAAAATAACTCTCTTAATTCAGAACTCCTATCCCTATCCATAAAAACCAAAACGTTTATTGGGTTCTAAGTACATATATTAAACTGTACAAAAAATGAATCATGAATGCTAGCTAATCTGTTGCAATTGGTACAGCGGCTTCTCTGGGAAAATGATCACTGAGATGCGAAAATCAAATTTGATTGTTTGCAAATTGAATTAGAGTGCTGCTAAATAACACGATAATTGACTTGTGATGATGCAGCCACCGCAGACCCGCCTGGATGATGTCATCTTCGGGGTGAGCTGGAGTCGAAGTCAGGTTACCTTTGGTGGGCCAGTTTCATTTTCTTTAACATTTTCCCACGACCGTTGTGCATAAATTTGAAGAGAGTCGCCGATGATAATAAAAAGCCATCGAGATTGACAATTAGAAACAGTGCGAATTGACCACTTTTCCATAAACGGAACACCCCGTGCATAATTGATTGATCAATAAAGTAAAATTTAAATGCAAATTGTACCAATTACGAAGCGTTAAAAAACACAAATCTGAAATCAAATTGTTATGCAACCAGCCAACATGAAAAAAAGAGGAAACAAAAACAGAAACTGAGAGATGGACGGAAAAATACGAGGAATATGCTAATTTTTCAAATGCAACTCCATTTCATTATGCTTGAATAATTATGAGTGGAGATTGGAAGGCAAATGCAAATGCATAATGAAAAGGCAAGATGAAGATGTGGCTCCAAAGAGATTGTTTATAAATTAATTAACAAGGCGTGACATAATAATCAAATTTGAACCAGACAGCAAAAAATAAGATATGTATCATCATCCCCGACAACAAGAAATAACAAATATGAATATTTGCCAGCGAAAGAGAGAAAAAAGAGAGAAATCTAATGGGTATTGATGCTGCCATAATTTACACTGTAATTATGTTTAGTCTTGGAAAAACTCGTTGAATGTGGGATAAAAAATTAGGCAAATAGGTGAACTGGCCGAAGCAGGAGAAAAAAAGAAGGAAAATGACCTGGTCATTTTTGCACTTTTTTTGTAACAGCCAACCACTCTGGTTATCGTTGTTATTGATGGAGGTTTTTTTCCAGGAAAATGTGAAAAAGCCATTACCATTAACACTAGGTTTTTTGTTATGAAGAGATTAATGGCAAATAGGCAGCATTGCTATTTTATCCGAAATATCAAATATTTTATAGAACTATCGATTATTTTATCGGACTATCATATATACTTTTTAGGAAATCTCACGATTTTACAAAGTTATTAGCAAATAATATGCAAATTAACTTAATCTAGTTAATCATTGGTGTATTCACTATCAGTATCTCAAAAAAAACTTAATAATTTCGATAAATATCGATAACAAGAAAATTTTAAATAAATAAAAAATAGTTTTAAGTACTTATTTAATATGTCATATATGCCATCCCTAAACATAACTATTAGCTTCCCCCGTCGGCTGTCTGCATGGGCAATTTTTGACGTCCAATGTCGCATATTGAGCTAAAAGTTTTGCCAACTGTTCCAAAGTTCCAAAGGAGGGGGCGTCGAATGCAATATGAAAGTTGTGCTAGCAATGCACTTTAAGGGGATGCTTGGCAGGGCTTTGTGGGGGATTGGAAGTGGGGCGACACCCCCTGGGTTTAGTGTGCCAAATAGTTTTGGTAGGGCAGTGAAAATATGCAGGCAAGAGGAAGTGCAGCTATGGAATTCAATTATTGCTAAGTGCCTGTGAGCCAGCGAGCTTTAAAAGCAAATAATGGCATTCTTTCCGACCAAGTTTATAACGCTTTTAGAGGCGCCAAAAACTAATGGTAATCCAAATGCGGTTATCGTATACATGTATATGTGTGCCTTGAAGTGCCTGAAATGACAGTGAATTAAATTACGCATTACCGTGTTCATTGTCACTTGATTCTTTACCCATGTGACCCTGTCACCCTTCATCATCACTCAATCATACATAGAACCCATCATCAGCCTCAGCTTTCATCAATTTGTAATCCCATTCCGTTTTTCGAACCCCATTCATTCGGCTGTCAAAGAAAAGCTCATTAACAACCCCTAGCCTTGTCGGCTTTTCCCTTTTTCCCCCAACGATGAAGCCTGACTTTGCCAAGGGGAGGGAGCTGTCAAAAATTGTATCTCCATCCCACCTCAGTCAGTCAGTCATCACAAATGATGAGGCCACAAAGAGCAGACCAAGCTGAAAAGTATCTTTTTCGCAGTCGAATCGTATCGTATCTTTCGATGCCACATTGACAAAAGCCTGGTGTGTCGTCGTCGTCGGCGGTGTTGTTGCAAGCGCCATGGTTAAGTGCACCCAAAAAGCCTCTCTGTCTGCCCGAAAAACGCTCCCCAAAAATGGCTGTCAACGAAATTCGGTTTGCTGTCTCGGACTGAAGCTCTGCCACCTGACAGTCGCCGATCCCATTTTCGGCCCTCTGTGTCCTCCACCATAAGTCCTGGATAGGCCCCCAAAGTGCTTATGGCACATTTATCCTATACTTTTCCCCATATTTACTTGCTTTGTCTGTTTGTTTACTTAATAGATGTAAGGGCTTGAGCTCTGCTGTGTGTATTATTGACAGACAGGGTCTAAATAACAACAGCTCGAAGGTCAGCACAGCGAAAAATGTCTTTTAACTTAATTTGCTAACAATTAATTTTCAGTAACACTTTAAAAAGAGATACACTACATTTAGAAACAAAATATATTGATGTTAATATTCGTATGAATTTCAATACCGATCAATAATATTTAATTAAATTTTAAAGCATATTCCTGATTTTTGCCCAAGTGCAAGGACAATTCTGAAGATTCCACTGACGCAGTCCTGACATTTGCTACAAACGCCGAGTGCTGGGTGGCACTGGGCTATAGCCGATGGGCGTTGGTGGGCGGCAGTGGGCTTTCGTCAGTCAATTGAACTGACAGCTCACAGGAAGTTAAAGGAGGAGAAAAGGAAGCTCTAACGGAAGGAACAGACACTCACTGAGGCGACAGTTTTACATAAGAGTGGAGGTGGGGTATTTCACCATTCGCTGACGTTGAAAAGTCGCGCGTTTTGTAAATGCTATTTACGGATTTATCGATCGAATTAATACGTACAAAGTGGTTGGCAAAAGGAAGCACGCTTTCGAAATTGGCTTTAAATTTTAATGCAATTGAAAATTAATCAATGAAAGTGAACTACCGGCATTTTGTTGACTTTTAACCTTTCCCACCCATCCATCCATTAGTCCGTCCAGGGCTGACAGTGTGTCAATCTGTGCAATATCCTTACTGAGGCATTACTCATACGCCACGTTGTCACCGCATAAATCACTAAGCACCCAAATTGTTATATGAATCATTCTAACTTTTGCCAAGGCTGATATGGATGGCGACAGGGAAATTCCGCAATTAAGACGGGGCAGAAAAATCACAGATGAAAGAGATTTATTAAGCGTAAGCGAAGGAATAAAAACGAATAAATTTTTGTTTGTCATAAAAGCAGGCGATGGGTGGTAAGTTGTGGGGGTGGGAACGTAAGCAAACGTTGTCTTGGCAATGGAAAAGCCAAGATAAAGTGGGCGTGGGGGCGAGTGGTACTCTTCTTGCAGACTTGAAGGTTGTTCTCCGGCAGAGAGAAAGATAACCCCAGTCAAAACGCTGAAAGTCAAGAAGAACATTTCTGTTGGGGAAACAAGTCGGTTGACCTTTGTGGCGCTGCAATTGTTACCAGAAACTTTTGGTTTTGGCCCTGGCCAGAAACGAAAGTAAAAGGTCGCATATTGTCAGGCGAAAAACTTAAGGAAAACCCCAGACAACCACCAGTGGAACCCCGTTTTTATAATATAGTAATTATTTATAATTTTAATTAAGTCTAGACTTTTGAATATATTTAAATTACACCAAGAAAAGAGAATAGATTTTAATAATATCTGAAAAATACCTCAACAAAAATTCGATAAGCTTAACCATATTTTAAATAACGATAAATATATAAACATTTATAAAATAAAGTTTCAAGGTTTTTTTTAGCGCAACATAACGCTTAGATACTTTAACTAAACTAACTCTTGTAAAAGTCAGAGTTCGCATTTTGTCAAAGGAAAACTTGAGGAGAAAACCCGGACAAGTGGAATAATTAAGCTGTGGCTTGGAATAATTAAGCAGAGCAGTGCTGCGTTTCCAAAAGCTACCACAGTTAGATACAAGTACGTATAGATAGAAAGATACATCCATCCATCTATGCACTGCGGCAGTAAAATTTTATGGCATTTCGCTGATGGCTGCACAAAACTGTATTTTGTGCTGCGTTTTTCGCTTAAAAGCCCAATGAACAATTAACGCGCTCAGGGGCCACGCAAATTGCAGTTGAAAGTCTGCCAAAAAAGGAAGCCGCAGCAACCACCGAACCCAGCAACAAATTCGTTTCATTTTGCAATGGAATGAGAATAAATTCTAATGACGGCGAATAATGAGAGCAATTTTTGGAAAATCGCTGCGGAAAATTTGATTTGCAATTGGACATTGTGCAATGCAAACAATGTAAATTGCAGCCAAATGGAAAATTGCATTCTAAAAGAAGGTTTTCGGTATAAATTTTATGAATACTGAGAAGATAAGGATTTATTAAGCTTAAAATGCATGCAATTTTGGCATAGAATGTCCTGAAATTCAGGGAATTCGGCATGGAATGTCCAGAAATTCTGGGAATAATTCTGGTTGCATTTTTGACAAAAAAAATTTTTATGAAATTTATTCAAGCATATTTTCCACGAATTTAATTTAATAGTAAATTGAAAAAAAGTGAAAACTAATAGCCCCACATAAAAACAATAATAAAACATTCAATAAAAAATTGTATTTAGAGAAAAATGTTGATAAATACTTGATATATTTTCGTATAAACCTAAAAGCCTCTGGCTTCTTTTTACTCTTCAGAATAACCCCCATTTTCTAATCGGAAAAGTTGAAATGAAATCAACCGAAAAATCCAAAAAACTTTCGAAAATTAAATTGCAATCGGCGTAAAATGCAGTTGAAAAAGTTGCCATTGCCATGGCAACAACAACAAAGGCAACACAAATAACAAAACAAAACATACACACACTAACAATGGCAGTAGAAACAACAATAACAATAAACAAAGGGCGTGCAAACAAAACGCACGCCTCAATGCTCCAAAAGCAATAACAAAACCAACAATATGCGTCCCCAAAGCCAGAACGTAACAACAACAAAGGCCGGCAGGTGACTCCATCCTCTCTATATCTCTCTCTCCCAATCTCTTTCAATCCCTCACTCTTTCTCCTTCTTCCCGTTCCGTTTTCACTCAAGAGTTCAAATTGGAATGGAAAAAAAGCACGCAATTCTTACGCTCGCCGCACATTGAATTAAATTAAAACAAATTCGCGCAATAAGTCTGAAATAAAACGCACTTGAGGAACGTGTGTGTCTGTCCATTTATATTTAAAGTAGCTTAGGCTAAAAATAATAACAACTTTTGATAAGCTGCCGCCGCGCCGCCGGCTAAAAATAACAACAAGTGGGCGAGAGAGCCACAGAGAGGGCGATCGAGGGGGCGGAAAGGGGGCTATCGAAAGAGTGACAGAGCAGGTCAGCCGGCTTAGCAGCGCCGCCCTGTCTCTCTCCCTCGCACTTTGTCGGTCAAGTGTAGATCCGAAAATTCCGAAATTAGAGCTTTCAATTTTACCGTTTGGCTGGGGCTTACGAGCGTCAGGGAGGAGGAGGAATCTGTCGCACTCTATTTGTTAGATTGTCTTATTAGCTTTTCACAAACAGAAATTAACACTTCAAGAAATGGTTTTTTATATTTTGAAGATTTATACAATTTTTAATTTAAGAAGATATTCATACAATATATATTTTTATATTTACGGTTTATATTAAAAAAATAACGCATACGCCGAGGAGGCCCTATTGCTTTTGTTTTGTATTGAATTAAATATTTAGGTAAGCCGGATTTAATTCAAAATAAATTAAATGTTGTGTTTTCCTTGCTAAGTTGATTATTTACTTTAATTATAATGAATGAATATGATTCAATATTGATTCTTTCAATTAGTAGTTTGATAATTATTTCAGCAAATTGTCAACATTTGTGGTTCTTTAAACTTGCATATTTGCTTTTCATTTATATCTAATTAAATTTAAATATTTACCAAAGCAAAGCGGCTAAATTCCTTGAAATTTTTTATATTTCACCAATTGGTGCCACATTTTCCATTGAACAATTATTTTCCGGTTTTATTATTATTTTTTCTGATTGTAGCTTGTAAATTCAGACTTTGCCTTTCAAATATTTCGTAAATTACAAATTAGTTTGTTCTTTTTTTTTCTTGCTTATGTTTTATTTTACGTTTAGTTGCCGCAACTCCTATGTGAGTAAATCGAGCATGACAATAAACGAAACAATCGGCGCAGATTTGAAACGCATTGCTAAACTTGTTTACGGCACAACAAAAACAACAATAAACACACACAGACTCTCCGAAAACAACACACGCGGTTGGAGCGGAAACTCAGATCTGATCAGAACAGCGGTGCAGAGAACCGCACACACTAACCAATTGCAACGATGATGTCCAATCGTAAGGCCGACGACGACGAACCGCCAGCGAGCAGGGCAAACAAAAGACTGAAATCCCAACTGAAAACTGTGAACAGAGCGGAATGGAAAAAAGCCAGCTTCAAGTTGGAAGTTGCCGCTGCTGCGCCAAAAGTTGTTGCTGCTGCTGCTGCTGCCGGGCAACAACAGCAACAGCTGGCTGCAACAACAACGACAACGATCGAACGATCGTGTCTACCGATAGCAATTGTAGCGAATACACTGAAAATAATTCTTATTCTTAAGGACTGTAAGATTTTTAATTTATTTTAATAGAAGATATTACTTTGTGGGGTTTTTCGTTCTTAATAATTATTTCTATATATTAAATAATATCTACCAAGTTTTATATTCATTTTAAGTGCTTTCTAAATTTAATTTGAATGTCGCTGCTGATCAAGAATATAAATTATTTATCAAGTCGGAAAAGACCCATTCACTACACTCATTCACAATTTCTTTCAGTACATGTGTGTACAGAGCGAGTGCGACTGTGTGGGTGTTCGCAATGCAAGAGGAAAGGCAAAGAACGAGCAACAACAGTTACGGCATTTGCTGAAAAGGGAAAGGGCGCTAAGGTTTGTCAAAGCTGAAAGAGAACTACATAGAGAGAGGGAGAGATGGCCACGGAGATATGTATACGCAACAAGTCAATGCCAAACAGTTTTTAGTTTGTAATTTTCTAGTTGCAGACTAATTAACCCATTAATGGGCTCACGTACAAAACATAAAGCTATTAAAAATAAGTCTGACCTTTATTCTACTCATTGAGGGCAGCAGACAATTATCTTTTAATGGGTAGAGCAAATGATAACGCTTTACCTTAGAAAATACTTGACACAATTGCTATTTGCTTATATTTGACGATAAATAAAAGAAGGGATTGGCAAACTATTAAGATAATAATAATATTTGTTAGTACTTTCGGAAAGAATGTTACTTTAAACTTTTATAAATTAGGATTGCAAATTCCCTTTACTTAGTCTGCAACAAGTGTTGCATACTTTTCTGCAGCACTCTCAGTCTTACAAATTGTTGGTGATTTGAATTTTGGTATGTGGATAGAACTTAGTATAATATATATTATTTGTCCTCAATTTAAAATAAATAATAAGTCCTCACCTAGAATTACAGCATATTTTTAAGTCTTCAAAAATACTTATTCTGTAAAAATAAAGAGAATGTCTGAATTATTCTCTATACAACACTAAAATATGTAATTTTAAATTCCAAATGATTCAAATATCCTATCTAATCATTTCCAATTGCCTAGTGATCACTGTAAGTGTCCACCCATTCACACTGATTTCTTATAATTTCGCATAATTTGCAGTGTTCGATATCACTGGTGGAGAGTAGAGGCCTTAATGACACAAAACCGGGGAGAACAGAACAGAATCTGGTTGGCGCTGATGATGAGGAGGAGGGAGTTTGTTTTTTCCGCCAGGTAAGGAAAGTTGGAAATGCAGGTGCCGTTATAATGCAATGCAATGCTCAAGAATTGATCATGATCTCCGTTGCAATGATGATGAAAAGCGCACATAGCACGGAAATGCCATAGAAAATTGCTTAATGAACCGTTCGCAGCAGCGCGTCTGCTCCAAATGGCAATGGCTATAGATATATATTCTCTCGTCACCCAACCAGTCCAATAGATCAGAGTGGACCAAACCAAATCACAAAACAAGTTCAATGCTATTAGGCAACAAAAAAAGAAACCGCCACTGAAAAAATACATACAGAAACTATTTCCTCGCCCAAAGAAGTGATTAAATATGTATAAACACGGAAAACACTTGACATAACATATATTCCCAGGAGAACACAAAAATATTTATTGCGTAGGAGGTCTTTACGACCAACCTGCAGAAAAAGTAAAGAACAAAACTGCACACAGAATTTTTCTGGATTTTACCTGCACATTTGTTGCAGCCTGCCTTTATTTATCTTTCAGTTTTTTTTACTTTACTTATGTTTCTTTTTTTATTTATATTATGTATACATATATATATTTTGCACAAGTTGTGCACTTCAAATTGAACTCGAATGGAAATCGGGCAGGGAAGGGGATCGATGAATGCCGATGAGGGGCCAAGTTTAATGGATGCAGGAGGGAAAAGTTTAAGATGAGATTGCTGGGGCTGGCATCACAGGAAAATCAAACGAGAAAAAGCGGGCAAAGAAAAATATTCAAAATACTCCAATCAAAGTTGTTGAGATAATGAGGGGATCTATTGAAATATAAGCCCAGTCACAAAAAATCATTAAATATAAATAAGAAGAAAGTAAGTTTTCTAACTCAGAAAATTTTCAACGTGGTCTATGTAATCTGATGAAAGAAGGAGGAAAGCTTCTTCCTGTAACGTATATATTAAAGCCTGTCAGCGATCCGAATTTTGTGAAATTTATATTTAGAATTTAACCTAAATTCGTATTACAATTTTTTTTATATAATCAAGCCGCTTAAAAATTGTGGTAATTTGAAAATCTTTAACACTTTTAACTCTTTGTAAAATTCAGATAAAGTAAGATTTACCTAAGTGGTTCCCTAAAAGTTAAATGTTAGCGTACTTTATAATAAATAAACCCTCGCAAGTGCTTTAACATTATTTGTTTTAAGACCAACCCAAATGCCCTGCATTACAAAGGTTAAAAGCGGTGTAAAGGCGTGACTCCGCCTCGTTTTATATGTATGTAATTTCCCTTTGCGAACGTTTTTATATTTATTTTTCTGACCATAAACATTTATACGACCTGCAGTGCCAATGGATTTTCAATAAACGTTTTCCGCCCGTAAAAAAAGTTAAATCGCAGATACGCCCCTTCAACTCACCCGAAAAAAACTGAAGGGGATAAATACAAGACAAGCAGTTCGAAGGTCGAAGTTCTCAACGGTCGACGTGACTCACCTGTAAAGAGAGAAAAAAAGAGATAAGTAATGAGTAATTTTAATTTAAATTGTTGCTCTACAAATTATGCATAAATCATAGCATGTTAATAGGCGACTACGAAAAAGATGAAGGCAAGCGACAGACACTTTTTTGGAGTGCTGCAAAAATGATGAAGTCACGTCCACGGCGAGTCTTGTGGCACGTGCCATGAAAAAATAGCGACAAAGCATAATTAACTAATTAATTTGCCAGACAGCCGGCTGGAAACTCAAACTGAAAAGTTTTACCAAAGCGCCGGGAAACGGGGAACGGAAAATGTGGAATAAAAGAAGGGGAAGCTAGTGCGGGTGGCGCCCGCCTTTGAGTGAAACTCATTGCGAGTGAGAGCTTTTCATGCCGGTTTTCCTCCCCCTTGTTTGATGTTGTTTTTCTTTGCCAACATTTTATATGGTTTTTATTTTAGTTTTTATTTGCAAAACATTTTGGATTGGTATTTGTCAGCGTTTTCTTTTTCAGCTCTTTTTGCTTATAGTTTATGCCTCCTGCCAGTCTTTTATGACTTCTTTTTGGCTTTGTATTTTAATTAAAGAGCGTTTTTATTACCCAAAGAGTCACGTGGACGATGGTCCATAAAAATCTGAGCAAAAGGACTTAAGTTACTGGCGCCCAGATTAATGATCGCTTTGGTTTTATGCTAAACGGAAGGCCATATCATATTTCATCCGTGTTCCAAGATCGAAAAGGGAATGGGTCAAAAATTCGAAGGGGAGTCATCAGTCTCGGCAGAAGTCTTTGAAATGCTGGTATTAAGTCCACAAAAAAATGAGGTTAATCCAATCAGGCTTTAAAATGATTGTGCAACGTTTTGTAAACAACAAGATACGGGGGATTATGTTGACCTTATTTAAAAGGTATTGATTCTTAAGAATAACAAAGTTTTAAGGTAAAAAAAAAAGTATACTCCTTCTTTTTTATTACTTGTTAAATAATTTAAAACAAGTTAAGAAGAAACTATGTAAATTAAACATTTTACAGAAATTGTGGTAGCCATTTCTAAAGATTTTAAAAGAGGGTAATAAATTCTTCTATGAGGTCCCAAAAGTTACCTCTTCATTTCAGACTAATGACCCTACACTTAACCAACTTGTACAACTCTTATACGACCGTCCCATATCCTTGATATGATCACATCAATCCTTCTTAAGTTAATAAAGCTCGTCACAAAAAAATGCAAATTAGTCCAGAGTCCTCGCAACTTTTTAGTGTCATTATTTTTATAGAGTGGGATGTGAAGGAAAAACTTTTCTAAGCGCCTGCCTATCCCCGAAAATGTTGAATTATGTAGATTTTATACCCCTTTTCCGGCTCCAAACAAAACAAACTCACACACAAGGCCCGACCCAAGCGAAACCCACTTCAAGTGAAGGACACTTTGGAAGCTTACCTCCTGCAGGAATTTTTGGGGCCAGGAACTCTCACTACACTCCTTTGTTCCGCCAGCTTTTCCTCCTTTTTGGAGCGATGACAAAGCTGTCACTTCTGCGGCGGCCTGTGTGACGACCTTTGACCCGAACTACGAGTAAATTGTCCACCGTCTCGAAAATATAACCAAAATACAAAATATCAGGTGTAAAGGTGCGTGTAAATGTTAACCACTGCCTGATGTTCGTGGGTTGTGAGTGCGCCCGGTGTAGTGGTGGAGAATCTAATCGAACGAACAGGAGCTGCTATCGAAACCGAGAGTTAAGCTCAACGAAATATATTTTTTTGGTAAAACATATTTTAAGAATATTAAAGTGTATAAAAGAAACTTAATGAAAAGGTTGCTATGTTTAATAGAAACGAAAACAAAACAAAAATTATTAAGGATTTATTACTTTATTAAATTAATTAAAAAAGTATATCTGTCTTTATTTAAAATGTGTGTTAATAATATTACAAAAATATTTTAAATATTCGTTTGAATTTTTAAACCTTTTAAATCTTTTGTACAGTTATTTATTTTTATTATATTTTCCCAAAAATGCTGTATATAACCAATTATTTTCCCCTATGATTTTAAGAAGATTACAATTACTCACATCGCGCTTTCATGTCTGCATTATTTTTGGATTATTTCCAGCAATAATAAACCCACATACACATATCCATTTCAGCCACTTTTCCCGGCTTAATGATGCCGCGCGAATGCTAAATGTTGAACGCTGAAAACCGCCAAAAAGCCGAAACAATCAGTTGGCAATTTCCTCTCGGATCCAAATGAATGTTGAGATACTTTTTGGCTTTAACTGTTACTTCGTGCATACGTGCACAAATAACAGTTATAATACGGTTTAAAGGAGGCACAGAGAAGCGGAGAGGCGAGGGAAGAGGCAGACAGCCAAATCTGCCAGCCGATGATGAAACATAATTATGTTGAATCACTCACGTATCTGAAGGATACACCGAGAAGTGGAACGGCACTACCATAAATGCTAAAGCCCAAATGTATCTGTATCTGTATCTGCAGATGTATCTGTATTCTGTAGGTGGCAAAATGACGGAGTAAAAGGGAGAAACTCTTAAATGAAAGCGAACGGAAAGAGCAAACAATTATGTGGCACAATCCCTATACCTAAGACAAGCCCGAAATCAGCTTAACGTTCTCCCATGCAATTTCCAATCGTTTTTAAAATTTCCTCGAATTGCTCCTCGTTTCTTTTCAGCTTAAATTGCTCAAAGAAAATATCACCTACTGGGAAAATAAAATGGAATAAATTGTAATTTAAAAAGGTATTAAATTCTTACAAAATTTTTAAACTGAAAAAATTATTTTCCGGTAATTGAACATTAAGTGTCTTAAAGCTAACCAAAAAAGGATAAATATGGTATTTACAAATTGCAATTTAATGATGCTTTTAATGTCCAAGAACCAGCCAAGCAACAGTGCAGGAAAACAGGTATATAAAAGTCCTTAGCTCAAGGAAAACACTCCAGGGAACTGCCGAAAAGGAAAGGAAAGCCCCGCATCGCCCATAGAAATGCAAATGCAAATAACCCAAAAGGCTGCAGCAAGATGCTGATGAGGCGAAAGGAAACTTCTGCACTTCCCACAAAATAAAGAAAACGAAAAAGTAAAAAACAGAATAGAAGTAAAATAAAGAAAAGCATAACAAAAAAAGTGAACTTGAGCACCACCGAAATGCGTGGAAAATCGCGGCGGGAAAAAAGGCTGCAGGGGAAAAGTCAGCCGAGTTCAACGTACCAACAATGGAAATTGGCAAACAAATGTCAGACGGATCCCAGCGACAGGACAAAGGCGTTCTCGTGGGCGGCTGTGCGCTCTGGAACTGGGGGCGTGTTCATGGCCATGTAAGAGACATGAATTACGCATTAAGTGAAATGAATTGCACAAAAATTAATCCGCAGCAAAACGCACCAATCAGAGGAGGCAATAAAACAGAAAGGAGAGGTTTTTTGAGGTGGAAACGCCAACTTCACAGAAACTTTAGCTTTACACATTCCGGAAAATTCCGCTTAACTGTTGCTGACCAGAAAAGGTTGTGTGTGTGCTTTTTAGCCCTTCAAGCGGACACGTGCATTTTCCCAAATACACAAATACACTATAAAAGGACAGGGATTTTTTAAAAATAAAAAAATATCTCTTGATAAATATTTGATATTTCTTTCTTTTGTTTATAATAATAATGTTCATAAAATTCAGTCCTTAAAGTCACATTCAAAATTAACTATTTTTTAATTTAATAGTGATTGAAAACCACAACTTTTGAAGCTCTTACTTTAACTTTCAATTAATATATAATGAATTTCCCGAACTCTTAATTAAGAATATAATATCTAGGCATATTTCTAGACTCAGAAACAAATGTTATTCCAAGTGTAGGTATATTTTCCTTCCTTACTCGCAATCTGTGAAATACTTTAACAGAACGCACCTTGTTCCCAGCACTTGGTTGGAATTCTTGGAGCCTTTGTAAGAAACAAACCAACAAGGCTTCCCTATTGGGATTTCTTTTTTTTGTTTTTTTTTTTCCACTCCCCTTTAATATCTTTTACTAATAACTTTTTATGCTGAATTTTTTGCCGAGATTTCCCTCTCGATTTACGCAAAGTTTGCCAGTGTTTGAAGGACACAACGAGCACTCTTCCGCCGCGACAACCGACTTGTTGGAGAACTCAGCGCAAACTGAGTTCCAATGAGAAGATGAGAGACGCATTTTTCAGAGAGTTTTCTTTTTAGCCAAGTAATGTCAGGAGCGGCAGTAACTGAGATACAACAATAAAGGCAACAACATTGCAAGTCCTGAGCCAGGGGAACAACAGCTGACTTATTTAGCCGGTTTTTACAAACGGCGAAATCGAGAATATTCAGAGAGTGAGAGAGAGATTTTAGAGGATGTTTGAGCTTCAAATCACTGAAAAAATATTTCCTTGTCTTTTATAGAAAATTTTCGTTTTTAAATAAATTTAAATATGACAAATATAAAATTATATATCAATATAAACATTTGGAAAGCTGCTAAGTGGGTGCAGACAATGAAGACTTCTTAAGAAGATTTTAATATTTTAAAGTATAATTGGCTTTTTTAAGAAAAAATATCAAAGGCCGGATCAGTTTCAACAAATTATTTATATATTATATATTAAAACTTGGCAACACAGCTTTTTACTCTCAGGACCTATACTCTTCGCCATTTTCTTCCTTTCAATTCGCCGTGACCAAAGCACTTCTCTTTCTCTCTCTCATTTAACATATTTTGTTTGTACCTGCGCAGTGAACAGGACCTAAACAAAGCCCTTATTCCTGCTACAAAAAAAAAAAAAAAACAGAGACCCCCTTCCGCTGCCGTTAGCGTTACACTCAATAAAGCAACTATAGTACTACACAACAGGCCCCACCAAAATTGAACAAGTTGCCTCCGACTCCGACTCTGCCTCTGCCACTGCCTCTACTACCTCGACGCCACTTCCTCCCTCGCGAGTTTAAAATTATGTTTGTCGAAGTTCTCGACTGTTAAATTTTGTGGCGTGCCCCCATTTTGATCAGATTGAAGAGGAGGTTTTCAGAGGGTTTTCATGGCGGGTGTAGTTAAAGGTACAGCGGGGCTGAAGGGGAACTCCAAATTGCAACCACAACAATCTGCGCAACAGTAGCGACCGAAAACAAACGCAACCCACACTTGACCGCATGCCAACGAGTTTGTTAGCAATCGAGACCACAAAATGTTCGCACACAGCGAAAAAATAGAGCTTATAATTGGTCATTAAATGTAGATATGGTTTCTTTTTTTTAGATTTTAAAGATATTTTAGATTTGTATAGTTAAGAAAAAACGTTGATAATCAAGAGCTTAAAGAATTTGCAAGACTTTATTTGAAAAAGATAAAATATTATCAAGGTAAAATAATCAGTGGACACTATAAAAAAATGACCTCATATGTCAGCGTTAAAAATTAATAACATTGCATTTTTTCCTAGCTGTGTTTACATATGCACATCACATACATCAATCGAATTTTGCGGTGCACCATGTGGCGTATGAGTAACGCCGAAAAGGGGAACGCCCGTCGCTGGCAGCCGCTGCCTGACTGTTGTCTTGCCCTGATAGTAATTATCAGGCAGTGTTGCTGGGCCCCACAAAAGGTTCTTGTCGTTGTCAATGATGCGTTACCCACTTGGACACGCCCCACATCCGCCTCCTTCGTCGCCTCCTCCAAGTGAATATCGCTCATACGCCCCCTAGGTCTTTTGTGGGGCTTCCCTACTCGGTAAGACTTCCCAGGCGCAATTTAATGGGGTTAAGTGAGTTATGATTATTTCAGTGATAGAAGCAGTAGGAGGGCGAACACATGCAGAAAAGGAACTCCGGGACTATGCATACACACACACACACACACACTGTCGTGCGGTTGTTTGGTTTATTTATGGAGCTACGGAGGAGGTCCTTGGAGCGAGGCAAGGCAAAGCAAGCCGAGCCAAGTCCTGGCGGCGTAGACAAAAAACAAATTAGAGCCGGGTGACATTTTTATTGCTATTTAGCCTGGTGTGCCGGCCATTGTGTGTGTGTGTGTGTGTGCGAAACGAGAGCAATGCTCGGCTGGCAAGGTAAATGAACTCTTTGTGACGAAAAACGGACATTTCTTTAGCTTAAAGTTTAAAGCAAACACTAAGCCAATTTTCAATTACAATCGAGGCACTCGCAACATAAATCTTGCTGAAAAATCCCTTGGCGACAAACGAATCGAAGAATCCCCGGAGTAAAAAACTGATGGAAATAAAAGTCTGAGATTTAAAAGGGAAGGCAGAGTGAAGCCAGGAGGGAGTCAGGAGAAATATATATATCAATATTCCCTGGGTTCCTAGCTTAGATTACCTCTTCCATGGAAATTGTACGCCTCATTAGGCAAAAAAGGCCAAAACATAATTATGGGGAAAAGGAAAAAAAAAGAGACAGAAAACAATAAGAAAACCAGGACGACCGACCTGCAGTTGAATGTCCTTTTTATGCCACAACATGAACTCAGCGACGACGGCAAAGGAGCAACAAGAAAAGTTTCAGCAGCTCCTTGAAATTGGTTCCATTATGAGGCCACGACTTTCCCTTTTTCCCTTTGGCCAACCTAAGACGACTTTTAGCTTTAAGCTCTTTTCTTTAGCTATTTCGAAGGAAAATAAATAAATACCTTTGAGGGACCCCGTGTCTGTGACCCGCCGAGCCAGACAAATCGTAAACAGAATCCCAGCAACGCAAATACATCAGACACATACACGTTGTTTTTTTTTCCCCCTAAATAGAGCCTCCAAAAAAAATGTTGAACCTTTTTATTTGTTTTTGCCGCTTTGGCAACTAAGTTTAAGTTAAACAAGTTTTTACGGTTTTGTTGAGTTTGAATTTGAAGACAAGGAATTTTTTGGATTTTTAAATGAAAAAAATGTTTACCGCTTCTGAATTAAGTTTCTATATATAAAATGGTATTCATTTTCTTTGAAAGACGTTTACGTATACGTTTTTTTTTAATAAAAAATTAATTTCAAAAAAGTTATTGAATTAAAATTCTACTACATTTCTTTTTATGTTAAACTTATATATTTAATAAGAATAAGTGAAAGCTTTTAGAGATATTTATCCCAAATTTGTATACTTATTTTTTGTTTAAAAAATTTTTTAATAAAATTGTATAACCCATTCTACATTAATTTTACACCAATGACACACCACAGCTTTTACCGCCACCTACCTCAGGTAAAAAGCTTTCTACACTTTCAACAACAAGAGCTACAGTCAAGACACCAACCCGAACAGATTTTCTTTTTCTTTTCATTTTGTAGATTATAATTTTAGTTTAAAAATACCTGTAAAAGCAGAAAATATATAAGCAGATAATATAAATATTTATTAAAAAATTTCCATATTTTAGCGGCGGCAACTTTAGCAACAACAACAGGTATGGCGTAATAAATCGATTTTT
Organism: Drosophila ogumai; assembly: GCA_018904815.1. NCBI lineage: Eukaryota > Metazoa > Arthropoda > Insecta > Diptera > Drosophilidae > Drosophila > Drosophila ogumai. The sequence continues at coordinate 69,768 of JAEIIJ010006925.1, forward strand.
GGGTTTTAGGGGAATAATTTTGATATTTTTTATTTCGAAAAAGGTTAGTCAAAATAATAACTATTCTACACATAAAAAATATATTGTTAAAAAAATAAAAACACACACAAAAAGCAACAACAACATTTACGCAAAGAAGAAAACGAAAAGGAAAAAACGTTCATATAATTGTATAGGTTTTTAAGTAACATTTTTATTAATAATATTATACGCTTTATTCGCTTCATGGCTTCTGCATTTAATCCATATATGTGTCTTGTAAATTATATAAACATTTAAATTATATATGCGAAATAATTAATGAATGCTACGTAAGAAACGAGTTGAGTTCGCTGTCAAACTTAAACTATTAAATTTCGAGCTGAAAATATACAAAGAGATTTTAGAAAATATATATTTCATCATTAGTATTTTCGGTAATTGTAAAAGTAAATAGCTTTTTCATTTTCGAATATTGTTCTCGTATTTTTTGATGTGCTTAAACATTATAGGGGAATAGTACATAGTGTGGTTAAATAATTAAATTGATTAATTAATATGGGCATAATTAAGTAAACGTATAAAAATCATTGGCACAAGTTGCAGTCAAATTAACAATTAATTAAGAAATTAAATAGGAGAACACTGTGTTAAAGAATTTGCTTTTTTTTAGGAGAGCATTGATGAATGGAATACAAAAAAAATTAACATATGTTTCGTAACATAATTGCACTTAATATAACATAGATGTTGAGAATACTTTTGGTTCTTCTGGAAATAATAGCTAAATTAATCATAATTTACATACATATACAATAATATTCCATTGCCTAATGACTAATTACTGTAAATGGAAACTTTTTAAGTGCACTTGGTGGCTGCTAAATCGACGAAGAAATGTTATAGGAAAATCATACATAATAATTCTCTTCACCGCTTCACGGTTTTCTCCTCATAATTACAATTACAAACAATAACAGGCAGCAGAGCCGCAGCAGGTACACTCTCAGGCGAGCGCAATTGCAATAATGATAATCACACCAATTACGATCAGGCACAAAGTGAGCAAATCGTTCGGCGTAATCAGGCCCACAGTGCAGGCGACAAAAACGTGCTCGAGAGTGGTCCAACCGCCGCGGGTTGCTCCGGCCGCCGCCGCCACCGCTGCATCTACAGGTGCTCCAAGCCGTTGCACCTCTCGCACCTCACCAAAAACGGACAGTGCCTTGGAGCTGGTCGTTGGCTGTTCATCATCAGCAGCATTGTTATTATCATCATTAGCTGGAGGAGCTTCCCTCGCCGGAAGTCCTTTGCGACAATGTATCTGCGTCTCAGTTACATCGCTGCTACTGCCACTGCCACTGCCACTGCCCTGGCCTGCCTCATTACGTGCTAAAGTATCCTCATCATCATCATCATCCGCTTCCTTATTCGATTCGGTGGCGGCTTCTCCTTCTTTTTCTTGTTTTCGTTCTGGTTTCAATTCCTCCTCGGCCACTTGGGTTTCGTAATTCAATTTCACCTCGGAAATGCTCAGGTTGAGGGCAGGGGTCTCGTAAACGATGCTCTTGCGACGGGAGATTGGCATAACCGAGTCGCATTCGTCCACTTCCAGTTCATTCAACTGATCGAATGAGGTTTCGTTAAGTTTGCTTTCGTCAAATTGGGATGCGTCAAGTACTAAGCTTACTAAACCGTTAAAAGAAGTTTCGTTTAAAGGACTTTCATTCAGTTGACTTTTGTCAAGTTCTGTTTTCTCAAATTCTGTTTCGTCTAGATTTATGCTCTCCAAACCATTCAATGAAGTCTCGTCAAGTTCCGATTCTTCCCTAGGAATTTCACTAATATCCAACTCATCTAGCTCATCAAAGGAAGCCTCAAGCATTCTTCCTATTAATTCAGATTCGTCAAGTCCAAAATCTAATTCGTCAAAGGCGGAGACTTCAAGTAGACTTTCGTTAACTTCTATGGTGGCTATGCTAGTATCAGTTACTTCGCTGGAAGTGTGTCGGAGCAAGGACTCAGTGGTTAGATTGTACACCTCTTCGCTAAGACTAACAGTTTCGTTAAGTTTTAGTTCTGATTCTTCTGCCCCGAGAGATTCTTCTTCCACTGTATCCTCACTACTCTGCCTAGCAATTCCAGAACTACCTTCGTCTAGAGTTACGTTCAGTTCTAGCTCTTCCCTTAAGCTCTCCTCCAGCTCTTCTTCGGTGGGAAGTGGAGGAAAGTCCTCTTCCCTAATAGAAAGTGGAATCTCCACACACTCGGTATCGGTCCGCTCGTCATCCGTGGACTCTGAGGCACTGATCGAAACCTCAGAAACGTAGTGCTCCCTGACCTCAAAGCGACTATTGTAGGTGGTTTGCAATTCCAACGAAGCATTCGCATGACTGGGCACCAATGGGTAATCCGTGAGGCTGACATTACCCGAATCCGGATTAGAGGACGTCTCCTCCAGCGAACTCAACGAATCAAACTGGGTTAGACCGGGATTGGAACCACCTTCGGGCAGTAGACACGCCTCTGCCTCCTCCTCCGCATCGGCATCATTATCTCGATCCATAACAATGCGAATTTGGCTGGCATAAATCCTATTAAAGTTCGGCGACAACTTCATCGAGCTGGACTCCTCCTGCTCCTGTTCCGGGATCGTCTCTAGCTTATAACTATGGCTACTACAGGAGCTAGCACTATCGTTAGAGGTTGGATGGGTATGGGTGTTGGAGTTGCTAGTAGTAACATCAAGTAGAACATTCAAAACGGGATTAGTAGCGCTATTAGCTGGATCGAGCTGGGCGGGATTAGTAGCAGTAGCAGTGGCATTGGCAGCAGATTCGGATTCAGGCGAACTCGGATTCGGGGCCTCGGTGGCGTTGGGATCGTCTCCGTTACCTGTGGCGTTTGTCGTTAGCCGGCTGCCGCTACGGTGCTTTGGGTGCTCCTCGATGCCAAAGATGGCGGCCAGCTCCTCGCTGGAGTTGTACTGTGACGGCGATGAGGTGGCGGAGGAGCATGAAGCTCCACGCTTCCTTCGCTCACCCACCGGCGTCAGCTGCAGCGGCGGCGGCGATAATGATCCAGCACCCGAGGCGGTTGGATGCGACGAGGACTCCTGCTGACTGCTGGGATTATTAGTGGTGTTACTACTGATCGTCGTGCTCATCGTGTTCGTGCTGATGGTGGTGCTCTGCGGTGTGGACTGGCCCTCGTACGAGGTGGTGCTGAAGGTCTTGATCGGATCGGTGCTGGGTGCGTGGCAGTCGCTGCTCTGCGACTTGATGTAGTCGCTGGAGGAGTACGGATTGAAGGAGGTGATGCTCGAGGAGAGCGGTCGGCTGGCGCGCGAGGGACTCGACGACTTGGCCAAACAATCGCTGCTCGAGCTGAACGAGCTGGCGGTGGTGCTCACATTTGGTGGGAAGCTCCCGCTGCCGCTTCCACTGCCGCTGGTCAAGCTGGGAGCGGTCGTGCGCTGATCATCAGTGGTATGGGTGGTATTGGGGGTGGAAATCGATCCTGATCCCGTGGAGCTGCTGCCCTTGGCCTGGCGCTCGCACTCCTGCATGATCTTGTCAATCTCCTCGAGCGTCTGGCTCTTGCCGGCGGCGCGAGTCTCTGGAACGGGACAAACGAGAGTGGCATCACCCGGCGCGTTGGTGATGTGGCTGTTGGTCATATTACAGGTGTCCACCAGGTTGTCGTAGTCCGGATTGGCCAGTTCGCTCAGCTGGCGCATGCAGCGCCTGGCTATATGCTCGATCTTGTCCGACTGTATGGGATCCAGTTTCTTGATGAGATGCGGCATCACCAGCTGCTCCCCGCTGGGCAAAGTTTTGGTGGTCTGCTTCACCTGGAGAGCTTCGTGGACGATCACTGGAGGCTCGGTGGTCACAATATCCTTGAGAATCTTTTCGCAAACTGCATTGGCAGCCTCGGAGACTTCGTCAATGGCCCGGATGAGCTTGCCCTCCTTATGCAGCTTCCGCGGTGCCTTATCTTGCTGCTCCTGGTCCTCCTCTTGGCCCGCATCGGGCAGCGTATCCAATAGCATCTGGCCACAGCGCTTGGCCGCTTCGGAAACAGCCTCAATCTGCTGCAGTTCCTCCTCCAATCTCTGCTGCTCCGCATTTAACTTGGGCCTTGCAGCTGTAATCAAAGCCTCCTTGCGGAGTTCGTTGAGTTCGTGGCTCAGCTTGATGCTGCTGGCCTGCGCATCCTGGGCAATCTTGTTGAGGGCGTCATCCATCATGGTCGGTTCCGGCGAGAGACTCTTACGGGGAGCTGGCACTGGCGCTGCTCGCGGTGACTGATGATCTTCTTTGGTCACGAGACGCTCTGGCAGCTGGGCGATTGCTCCACCCTGACTGGGATGCCGGAAGGGTATGGGATGATGCTTTCTGGCCATATCCAGCTCCTCATCCTGCGCCTTAAGCTTGCGCAACAAGTCCAGTGTGGCTGGTACATCATCCGCTTCATCCTGAAGATTGGACATGCTGCCGGATCTCTCCAAGTTGCGCGTCAGCTCAATGTAACTGTTCAGATCTCCGCCAGATGGTTTCGCTGCATCCCTTTGAATCAGGTTGTAAATGTTGGCCGACTGCGTCCTCGTAGCCCGCTGCTTCTTCTGCATGGGATACACAAAGCTGGACTTGGGTCCCGGCGGATCTTTGCGCAGGGCACGCACAGCCAGATCATCCTTAACAATGTCCGGGGAGTTGGTCTTCTTTTTAACCCTCACAGGCTCCACATGGAGATAGTCAGATTGGGGAGCAGGCACAATGGGACCCACTGGGATGCCAAATGGCGGCTGCTTCTCCGAGGATCGATGCTGGAGATTGGCCAGCTGCAGGTTCCTAAAAGCCACATCGTCTCTAACGGGATCGGGTTCGCCGGTCGGTGAATCCTCGTCCTCGTACTCATCGGCATGCGCCAAGGCGAACTTCTCAAAGTCACTGGGCGTGGGCACTTGCATCTTCGAGATCATATCCAGCTTGGGCTCTGGTTTGGGTTCAGTTGGTTCTGTCAGTCCCAGCGACTTGTAGATGGCCTCCAGTTCGTTGATGGCCTCCTCCAGATTGGCTGGCTTCTTCCGAGGGAAGTACACGGGCGGTGGTGGAGCCGTGGCAGGAGTGCAGCTCAGTTTACGCTCCGGATAGACAGTAGCAGGTGCCTGCTGATGCTGTTCTCGCTTCTCGGCCACATACTCCTCGTACTTGTTAGGCAGATCCTCGCCAGATCTCCTGTTCTGATAGTGATGCGGCATGGAGTTGGTCTTGTGTACATCGCGATGACGAATCTCCACATAGTTCTGGTTCTGGCCAGACTCCAAACTAGGCTTGATGTGCAGACTGCCGCAAATGATGTTGTTATCCTGGTCGCTTGGAGAAGTATTTACAGGTGGAGGAGCACTCCTCTTGGGCTTCTGCACCTCGGAGTACATGGGCATGGGATAACTCCTCAGTTCGCTCAAACGCGAGCTGGAAAAAGACCGCGGCTTGGTAAGCGGCTGCGACTGCTGCTGTTGCTGCTGCTGAGGAGCGGGACTTGGCGTGGCCAGGCCACTTTTGGAGGTTCTCAGTATGCCACTGGATGCTGGTACTCCTCCTCCCCTTTCGTTATCTAGTCTCCCCGTATCCATCATGTGTATGGGCTTCCTTGATCGAGGCGTTGCATCGGCCACATAATGGAAATCAATGCCATTGGGCAGGGATTGCTTGCCGGGATGGGCATTTCGCTCCGAACGGGTGATGAAGCGCCTATGATGCGGCTGCTGGACCTGAGCACTGGCTATCGAGGAACTGGGCTGGGAGTTGAGCGAGTGCACCGACTGATAGTGCGGCGGCTGCCAAATGCGATCATCGGACACACAGCGACCGCTGTGATCGAAGGCGTACGACACGGGTCGCAGATCCCCAGAGCTGGAGCCGATTTGGAGTCCCGATCCTGATCCACCCACATGCACTCGCCTCAGGGGATCCCTGGGCGGTGGTGGCGGCGGCAAGGGTTTGCTCTGCATCCTTCCACTCAAATTCTGCAAATGTATGTGGCTGTCGTAGCTGATGCTTCGCTTCCCATCGTTTTGCATCGAGTTCTGCAGGTTCTTCTGCGGCTGCCACTGGACATAGCCACTGGCGGGTGGGTTTGTCGTCGGCTGGTAAATGGACAAAGGCAGGGGTTGCGTCTTGTACCGCTGCTGCTGCTGCTGGTGATGCTGTTGCGGGACAACGACTGGTGCTCCTCCATGACTCTGCTCACCATCGCGGGATAATCTCTTGTAGTAACGCTCGTTGCGAGCTGCTCGACTGCGTCGACTCTGTCCTGGAGCCATGGATCCCATATGGATGCTCTCATCGCTGCGGTACTTGGAGAAAGTGGAAGAATTTAGCGATATCAGCTCCTCTTCCGCTCCACTAGAGTTGCCCACTCCAGGTGGCTTGGGACCACCTCCTCTCTGCGCGGATCGGGATTTATGTTGATGATGATAGCCATTTCCCTGCGGCTGTTGCAATAGCAGTCTCCTGTCCAGGGAGTTGCTGGAGCGCTGGTAATATCCTGGCTGGTTTTGGTAGTACGGTTCCGGCTGTATGGTCTCCACGGGCAGGAAGAACTCGTTGTCGATGGGCTGCGGCGGATGTGGTGGCGCCTGCTGTGGATTCACCACAATGTGATCGAATCTGTTGCTGCTGCTACGGGAAGATCCCTTATTTCCGTGCTTTGCCTTCGGTTTGCTGGCTGACTGACGCTGGGCGGGCACAAAGCCTGCCTTGCGATCCTCCTCGCTGGAGGAGGCGCTTTCCGCCTCCTTCTTTTTGCGGAAAAGTCTTCCAAAGGACCATTTCTGTTTGCCGGAAAGCTGCTGCGATGATCCGCCAATGCTGTGATTGCTGTGATTGCCTCTCAGTCGGTCCATGTCCTCTTCCTGATCCTCCTGCTCCTCTGGGTTGTGGATAAGGTGCTGGTGATGATGGTTATGGCTGTGTATATCCGCTGTAGTTGTGGTGGTGATCACCTTCGAGTCGTGATCGTCGGTGCTGTTGTTCCGGTCATCGGTCAGTTGAAGCTCCCGGGGAAGCGGCAGTTGTGGCCGCCAAGTTGTCTGGACAGTCTGTAAGAAATTAGAGAGAAAAGGGGTTTAGTTTTATTATTTATAATTTATTTTAGGATACATAAATTAAAGACAAATTACTTATAGAATAGATAAGTAATGAATATACATAGTTCCCACGAAGAAGTTCCCTAAGAAGCCTGTCTTTTGTATTTAAATTTAAGCTCTCAAATTAATTTTCTTAACTAAACTCAACTATAACTCAAGTCGTCTCTCTATTCCTCTTTATATATAAATATTTTCTCATTTTTCATACCCCAGCCGAGATAAATGCTTGTTTTATTTGCTCTCCTGATAAGATGTCGCGCTAACTTGTCCCAAAGGCAACGAGATAAGCACAACCCAGTCGGCCTTTAACGTTCCCGAGGTCTCAGTGTTTTACGACCTCACGTCGCTCACACATTTACATGACAACCAGAAACATATATATATAACGCCATCTGATATATTGAGGTTCGTTGTTCTCTAAAAGATCATCTAACTTGGATCTCTCTGTCAACCTGTCAGGTTAAAGTTTCTCTTCTCTCAGCGCTTTTTTCGCAAAAAGAGAATTTGCATATAGCTCCCACGTGAATTTCGAGCCCGGAAACAGCTCATTTTCCTTACAATTTGGATACTTAGCGTTGTACTTAGAGACAAGATTTGTAGATAAAAGCTCTTATCAGTCTTATAAATAATACATGATGTATTGTACTGGGTTTCTTGGAAGCAATTGAGCAAATTTACTCATGATCCATCAGAACCTGCTTTTCTTTTTTTCTTTGAAACTATTTAATCTTATCTGAAATTCCCTCATTTGCCAATTGAAAGGCCCGGCAAACAAACGCAGAAAACTAATTAAATTAATTAAATTTTACAGCCGGGCCTGCAATTCAAATTCAATTTCCATTTCAGTTTTTAATTTGTTTTCGTTTTTTTGTTTCGTTTTTTTCTTTTTTTATTTCTTGCGCGGATATTAAACGAAAATAAACCAAATTGCGTGTGAAATTCGACATATATATAATATTTGTTTATACCAAAAAGCTCGGAGCAATTGGGTTAATTTTGGTATCTGGAGGCATCATTTCCGCCGGCTGACGCCATTCCAAATGGCAGAGGAGGAGATCTCTTGATCTCTTTGGGGGAAAAATGAAGAAGAAGACCCCATCCCAAAAGGGTTACACTTGCTGCTCAAAGTATTTGTAAACAAATAATGAGACGAAGCATAGGCCTAGGATTATGTTCGTGTCGAATGACATTAGATATACATATGTATATAGTTGGCATCTGGTATTCACGGCTCACTTGAGATTGTCATTGAAAAATATGGCTAATAAAGCCCAATCGCTCCATCTGGATCTATTTCTTAACTTAAATTGCCGAATCAATAAAGATATTTTCCGAAATTTCCATAACCGATCTATATCTATTTTCCAGATGCATTCAAAGTCTCGTAAAAAATTTGTGTAAGATATTTTTTAAATGTATTTCAACAAGTTCCTAAAACACATGTCGTCTTGCAGTCATCACACATTCCGTGAATCACTTGTCAACTTTGATTTACGTTTTGGAAGACTTTGTGTAAGACTTTCCCAACAAATTTGTGATGTCTTTTTTGTTTGTCGACTGAATCACACCTAGAATTTTGTACTAAAAAAAAAAAAAAACATCTTTTAAAAGTCTATATAAAATTGTATGCTTTATCTATTCTGGGACTTTGGAGGTACCGATTGATTGGTCCAGACTTGCTGAAGAAACCTTTTTCCCCTGATTTAGTTAAATTTTTCCAGAATATAATTAAAATAATATTTATGTAAATTACATAGCAAATTTCTACCAAGGGGTTGGGGGAAATTTATGGTGTTCTAAACAGCTGCGTAATGTCGGGCAATGTGCCAGTAAAAATTTCAGACTGACTAAGAGATGGCCAGCACCAAATCACTCGTACGCAATGCCGTACAAACAACAATAGGAACCAACACACATATCAAACGTGCGATTGGATCTCTGGGGGAGAACTATAAATAACACAGACAACTCCAGCTGCAAAACCGAAATAAGATTCCCCAAACTCAAATGGCAAATCCCCGAAAAAAAGCGAACCAAAAACTACTACTCGCAAAATGAGAAATATTTGGGAAAAAACTTATAAATAAAACAGACTTCAAAAAGTACAATTTCGCGCGATATATAGGGGTGTACTTGTAGTACTAAGTTCCGATCCGATGCGATCCCGATCCGCCACGAACACGCGCGCTTGCTAGACTGATGATTATGGCTAAGGAAGAACTTTCCGAGAAGATCGATTCGTAAAAGCTCCAAGAAGCTCACCCCCCAAAAAGGGGCCCAAGAGTGGGCACAGAACTTAAGAGAAACTGTGCCGCGCCAAAGGGATGGAGAATGATTCCCAAGAGAACTCTTCAAAAGGGATTATGCTTGTCCCTAGGCACAGTTTTCAATTAAGTAAACAGAAAGCCCATACTAAAATTGATTTCTGCTACGCCCTTTCCAAATCACGATCATTAAAAGTGTATTACGAAGTCATTGAACTTTTATCCCTGCCCCGCAGGGGCTTTTAATTAAGGTCGAAAATACAGACAATTCAATTAAGTGCGAGAAGGGGGAGAAAACTCTTTGGGTGAAGGCAGTTCGTTCAGTCAATCAAACCGCCTCAAAAAATATATATAAAATATATATCGTATATAGAAACATTCATATAAGTCACCTTTTGTCGGCCGATTAACACGCTCATTAATGTCAGGCAAAAGGAGGAAAAATTCGTATTCGTAACCAAACTTCTGGTTATGAATGTGTCCTACCAAAAATAGCCCCTCTATAATGCTGATCGAAGATGCTCCACTTGTGTCAAATAAATATGTCCAAATGATTCACAATTATCTCTCTGAAAGGTAGGGAAAATGTTTAGACAGCCCACAAAATATGCGGAAGATCTAGAGAGGAACAGCGGCGAAAAACTAAAGTGCACTCGAAAGTGGGTGAAGTGAGTTCCATCTAATTATAAACCGGCATTTGCTATATATATAGTACAGTTTAGAATCCGACAGATATGGGTCACACTTCTCTCTACAGCGGGAGGAACTACCTGAGAAATCCCCCGACTAACCTTGGCTGCGCTCTGCTCCATCTAGAAGCTTTAATAAAAATTTATTTCAATTGGTCTCGCCAATTCGCATTTTGGCAGCTGTGTGTGAAGTTAATGAACTGAAACCGGCAGGCAAATATAAAAATACTCATAACATGTGTATGTACATATATAACACAAGTTTTAATTGCAAGTTTAATGACTTCAATTTAATATTGGACTTCAAAGAGATTTATTCAGTGTGGATAAAATCCCGAGAGGGATCTATCTGATCTACTGGCTGTATTTATAAACGTGACAGCGCCGGAGTAAAGCAAAGTTTGAATGCCGTTTTAAGTATCTGCCACATCCGCTTGCGAAAGTATCTTAAAAAGAAGTTGAAATACCGGCGAAAAAATATCTGTGTCAGAGCAGAAAATCCCCCAAGCTTATCACACACATTATGCAAAAGAGTCGAGGCTGCGAAGAATTAAGAAATTTTAGCTTGGAACTGAAGTTTTGAGGCTGAAGCCATGTCGGTTTTGGACAGAAACAAGTGGTTGGGCTCTCTGGCACCACTTCTAATTCATTCGGGATGGCACCGAACAAACGAATGTCTCTGTCTTTGCGGTTGCTGCGGCTCTTTGAGCATGCATAATCTATATGCAGAGTGAGAAATATCACAGAAAATGTCTAGAAAGTGATAATATAATCATTTTAGAACGTAGAAAAGAGTTTTTTTGGGTACAGAATAAAATAAATATATTTAAATTAGACACAAATTAATATAAAGCCATATTAAGCTTTTTCAGAGTTTTACTACAGGAACTTCTCTTTAAATAAACAATAATAATATTTTGTATTATCAAGAATACTGTAAATTC
>JAEIIJ010006926.1:0-39399 GCA_018904815.1 Drosophila ogumai
TCAGTTTCTTACAAAAACTCAACTGATGAAGACTTCTCATTTATTTTGGGAGCTCTTTCACACTTTGTATTACCTAACAAATGGGGCATTTCTTCGGAAGTATTATTAACCTTTCTAAATTGTAAAAATCAGGAAATTTTTCATTCGAATTTTAAAAACGCATTTCTTAAACTACATAAGAGACATAGAGTGCTCTGAGCTACATTTTATTTAAGTTTTCGCCTGTAGTTTAAGTAATTTGTAAACTATAGTTTTAGCTCAACCAAAACAAAAAAAAAAACATTTATACGAGAACAAGTTTTCCTAGTCATGCTGATTTTTAGTTAGACATTTTTTTACAATAAACAATTGCAATATTGACACAAAAATATTAAAAGGTATTTAAAAGCCCTTTCAAAAAGGCACCCCAACGATTTCCTTAAAGAGTTTTCAGTCATCGGGACTGTTGCGTTAGTGGGATTTAATAGGTGCACTACCACCGAAGGAGCCCGACGTAAAGTAATATTACAGTTATGCATAATTAACAGCAGTAAAGCCTGTCCAGCCGCCTTAAATTAAATTATTCCATAACATTTGTTGTTGCTTATCTCATTTGGTACTTGTGCAAGTAATTAACTTTCTTGTTTACCCACATGACCAACAAATTCCGTAGAACCCTTCACCTAATGCTGTTCTTATGCCCGCCCACACAGTGTGCTATCTGGTCCATGTCCTCCCCTGTTTTGTGCATCACCCTGCCTCTCCATCCCAGTGGAGCCATTAACGTTTTTCCATCATGCGCCCGGTTTTTGCAATTTAGATAGTTGAATTGTGCCCTTGCTTCACTGGGCACAAGCTCAAAGTTAGATGGAATTTAATATGAAATGAAATAGTTTTGATTTAACCAATTAGTTTTAGGAAGGAAAACTCTTTATACAAGATGTTCACAAATAATAATTTAATTTAATTTTGATGCTTCAGCCAATATATAATTCCTTAAAGCCCTAACACAAACACTTTCAGAAAAGGGATATTGGACACCTGCCACACTCAATTAGCCTCCTTCCGATCCAATTATGTTGTTTCCCTTGTGGGAGAGAATATCATGTTGGTGGAATATGTCATACATTCGAGCACCCTAGATTTTTATGTCACATCGGTTTTGCTTTCATTTTTTGCTGGTGCTGCTTCTCGCCCACCAAACCCGTGTGGGCGTGGCACGAACAACATTTACATATGGCATTTACACTTATCAACATTATGTTGGGCGACGCCTGTTTGTGGTTATGCGCGGCACATTCGGGTTAACATTGCGTATGAATAATTGAATATGTCCTGTTCTGCACGTTCGTTTTTTGTTGCCGGTTGTTTGATTAATTGTGCACACACGGCGTGTGTGCGTTCCTGCTGGGTAAAAAACGAGATGGCTCCATCACACTTTAAAGCATTGGACAGCAGATGAATTCAATTGCATTTCGACCGCAGAAGAACGGACAGCTGACCTAAAAAAATTAAGCGAAAAAAAGAAACATTAAGATAGAATGCCAGGGGCTTAAAAATAGAATTAAACATTACAAAAAATGTGTAAATATGGCTTTTTCAAAGCCACAAATGGTCAGGATTTTAGCAGCATCAGAGGTTATCCATTCATTCAGATTAAATGAAAGCAACATTGGGAATATTAATTAAAAGATATAAAATATTTGTCGAAATTATTGATTCTTCAGTCTTAAAAAATATATTAATAATTTTGCTATCTGCTTTTCTTTAAAATCTTTAAATACTAAAACTTGGTCGTAAAATATATCTAAATAAACTTCAATACAGCCCTAAAGCCAATGAAACATGTCTAAATTTCTACTCTCAACTATAAATGGTAATGTGTCAGTGAAAACTAGCCATGAGATCCCTCCAGACTTTGCAACTGGAAAGGCAACGGCCACAAGTTCGATTTGCATTTGGTTGGAAAACCTTGGCGTAAAGGTAAATTCGGTTCAATGTTCTGGAGGCTAAGGGAAAATGCAATCGACATGCGTTTTAAAAGGCATGGCACTGCCTTTGTGCGCAGTCAAAAGGCAGCAATAAAATTACTTGCGTCACACAGCGAGCAGGGAATAGGAATCGAATTGCAGCCAAAGATAAAATGGCAGCCGACATATATTGTACGTATAAGCATGCATGTGAATGTGGATAAAGGTCCTGATTAAAGATTTGTACTCTCAGCACAATTTGCATTTACCGGGCAATCTGCAGCAGAAAGGTGAATCCTGACCGAAAACGAGATTAAGGGATTCGAATTCCCTCCAAAGACATTTCTGTGATTGGTTAAATAATACGATGTTCAGTTTTCCTATTAAATAGTTCACAGGCGGTGTCTCTTTGGGTTTAAAATTAACGAAATTCTAAATTTTCTTAGCTTAAATACATTTGAATTTAAAATTGGAATCATTGGATGGAAATTCATTTATTTATGCATATAACTTAAAAGGTCATACGGTTTACATACTGCCCGCATTTATTGCCAATTTATTTATCCTATTCAACTTTGCCGGCTGCAAATGGTATGAAAATGAAATAAACCTAAGCTGTCATAAACTATTTTTATGTCCGCAAATTGCGCATACGCAGTGGATGCCAAATTGACGAGGGATTTCACTAAACCACTGGCAAAGTCCTCATTTAAAAAGTATAAAACTCGTAGTGATGCCATAAAACTTTAAATTTTAAATTGCCATTTGGCAACTAAATTAAATTACCTTTGCCATTGGAAATAGAAAATATAATTGGAAATAACAGCATTATTATTTCAATTAAGATAAATAATTAGATTGTTTTAATCTAATAAATAAATCGAAAAAGAAAATTAACATTTTTACGACTGCGGGAATTATTAATGAAATCAATTATACCGATTTTAATTTAGAGAAATTTTTACATAAGTGTGCAATAATAAACCATTGAAAAAAAAAACAATTCTACGAGAGCTTTTAACACAAATTAAATTAAAATATCTTATACATTTCGTTATACAAAGTAAAGTTAAATTTAATGTATTTTATCAAATATTTTAATCAAAACAAAACAATTATATAAAACCGTTTTATTAACTTTTAATGATATACCGCAAATGTGGATAATGGTCTACCGGGCAAGCCATAAAAATAGACTATTTCCTATTGATTACCATGCATTTGGAAAATTAAATCATAAAAATGCAAATTAATATTGCTCAAGCTATAAAAGCAAAGTGCGGGCCGCTGGATGAAGATGTGCGGAAGTAAAATATAAATTAACTTATCTTTTTCCCATAAAAAATAAAGAAGAAAACGATTCAGAGAGAATTTTAAATTCAATAAATCATGCCAAGCAAGGTTGTAATATTAGCCTAATTGATTTGTTTGGTTAATGGCATTTAAAATTATTAGCTGTTGACCAGAAAATTGTCGCAATAATCAGTGTATCGCGTAAGGCTTATAAATTAAAACAAAACTTTCTTCTTCTCTTATTCCGCCAAGTCTAAAAGTCCCTGAGAGATTGGAAAAGTTTACTGCCGTTTCATAATTTTTTTTCTTTACTTTTACCCTTCCAGGAATCAAGGACCCTTGTTAGAGTTTTGCCTTTTTATGTTTCCACAGACTTTTACAGGCGCTAAAAGCATGTAAAATATCTGTCAACGGGCTGGAGTTTAGCCACAAGACTTTACAATAGTTGTTCTTAGCTTCTTTTTTTCTGTAATCACCCAAGTGTCTGGTAACTTGTTTTAAATTAGAATATTGGCTAGAGGGCGAACTTTAACAGCTGTTCCTTTTGACACGTAATAAATTATCCTTGATTGGGAATGGTCTAATTCAGATTCAGTTCAGGCTAGATTCCGCAAATTACCTACTTAATTGGGCGTGGTTACACACAATCACCTATTAGCTGAATATTGTCAGCCTGAAATTTACAAATTAGCGGCCACCGCAGTAAAGTGATTGCAAATATCTTCGAATATCTCAGATTGTCTTGCACTAATTAAGACGGAACGAAAATGTATCAATCAATTTTATATAGTAAATGAATACATCCAGTTATTTTTAATCTTTTGGCTTTATTTTGTTAATTTAATATTTTTTGTTAAGCCTTTGTCAACTATCCACCCCTATGAAAAATAAGTTACATTAAAAGTTATATTTCAAAATAATTAAAGCGCCAAGTAATACAAATTTGCCTACAAAAATTGAGGCCCTGCCACCCTTGTCGCTGTGCTAAGACCACAGTAATTTCATTTTCTATTCACCCTGGCAGACATATTAAATTTTAGTGGCTGCCGCATAAGTGAGTCGTCACTTAGCTGCACTCCGAGGGCAATGAAAAGTTTCGCCCGGAAAATGCGGCTGGCTGGGATCGTCAATGTTTCGCATGAAGGTTGCTGCGTGTCTGTCAGAGACTTTATTTTATATGCTGCTATATATATATGTACGTGTGCGGGTGTGACACACTAATGCACTTAGTTGCTGATAGTAATGTGCTCATAATTTTCAATTAAAAACTTGTGGCAACAATGACTTGATTGTGAAACGGGTAAGCATGACTGGGAGAAGGTTAGTTTTGAGATTCTTTTGGAATTATGATGTAGTTCACTAATTAAAATCTTCCTTAGAATTATGTAGTCAGTACTTAAGTTGGTATCCCAGCATCAGCAACAGGTTGTAACCCTGAAAGGTCTCCGTGGATCTGTGACAAGTTCCACACAATGCGTAAACAAACAAAAAGGAAGCACGACTTGCAGCGTGTTGCAACGAACATGTTACGTGGCAGGGAGAGGCTGGCTTGCAGTACATTTTCCCTGGATATAAATTTCCCTTTCTGTAAAATCCTGTTAGCTTACAGAGTGTTAGTAAAATGTAACAGGATTTCCGAGTTAGTCTTTAACGAATGCCGGCCAACAGCAGGCGGTCCTTGTAATCAGCGGGAAAAGATTATTGAATAGAAAACACGTATAAAATAAGTACCATGCATAAACGTTTTGGTATATATTTTATTTTATAAGCTAGGAACAAGATCTTTAAGTAGTGCTGACTAATACAATTTATTGTCTTAATTCTTTAAGGAAAAAACAAAAAGGACCAACATACGAGCTCAAGCGAGAAGAACACGAAAGGTTTAGGCACACGCATAAATTATAATGGACCCTCATAAATGCCAAGAACCCGTAACCGTAGTCCTTTCTCCTAATATCAAGCATCGTTACATTTATTGAACTTGATAGTGTGCTCCACACTCCTGACCTTGCTCCTGATTTAACAATAGCCGTAAACCTTAGCATATTGAATACTAATTACCTGATTAGCAGACTTTACACCGAATTTGAAAGTGGATAACTCGGTATCTATAAAGGCAAAGCAAACTTAATAAATATTTGTCAAAGTGCAGCAGTTGCTTGTTCACCTACAATTTATAACTCTAATTACCTGAATTATATCAAAGCTCAAATAATTGCCATACAAAAAATCCTTGCTAAGAAATTTAAAATTTTATGTTGGATCTTAAAAAGCCAAGCCTGGTGGAAAAGCAGCTTAAATTCTCAGCTCTCATCAATCTTAAGCGCTAGACAAACAACCAATTTACATTTCTCTTCGAAAACGTTGCTTAAAAGTCACCTGAAAGCTTAGCAAATAATGCCATAAATATAAAAAGAATATTTAAACCTTTTATTTATATATTGAAAATGTTCTTGTAAACAAAAAAAAAAAAACATAATATAAAATATGAAAAAAATCTACTGTTTCTGGAAAGATTATTTTCCTTTGACTAAACAAAACTGGCAAATCGAAAATGGGGAGAGAAAATGCTGGGCAAAATAAAAACCCCAATTGATTTAAAATCCGGGCAATAAAACTGCAACAAAAGCGAAGCAAAGTGAAAGCAAACAAGTTGCTTGCACACCGATAAAATCAAACGGGAATGGGGAAAAAATTCAAAAATAAATACGCGATTCAACACAATTGCAGAGAGGGCGAGGCACCGCGGGAAAAAGGAGCGGCGGAAAAACAATAAGAAACCGAGAGCAGCGAATATAAAATCTAAAATTGACCATAAACCCGACGGTGGCCCAGAAATGAAGATAAGCGGCGAAGGCGAAGGAACACCAAATTGATATACGTTCCCTTTTGTTTTTTGGGGTCTGTAGATGCTCCTTTTTAATATAAGGTATTCATGGAAAATAGGGTATATGGTATATATAATCAGGGTATATGGATTTGAGAATATATAATATTAAAATTAATTTAGATCCCACAAGAGCATTCCATTTATAATTTATTTTCAGAATATTTACCATATTTTAAACCCGGGTATCCTCAAGTCCTGACACTTTCTAACTCTACCTTATTCTTTACATTTTTTTTGGCTGCCATTTTCGCGCTGCGCTCAAGGACGAAGCGTAATTTGCTGGGCGGACCCGGGGGTGAGCCAGTGCCATCATAATAATTTAAAGTGGAACTGATAATCTTTGGCAGGCTAAAGTGTCCTTGGGTGGCAAGAAAAGGCGAAAAGGTGGCTGAAAGGCGTTGGGGAAAAGTGCTTAAATAAAGCTGTTGTTGCTGTTGGATTTGCTCAGCCATCTTGGTTTTTCAGCAGCCAAAATGTTTTGCTTGGAACAAAATTCATGTCACTCGAGATGCTCTTGTTCAAGCTGTTGGCTTCGGCAGCAACATAAGTTTAGTTTATTATCAGTTTTATGCAAATCGATTTGGGGATACTTGCACCAGCTGCCGCATCAGTTAAAGTTTGAAATACCATTGGAAAAAGTTTAAAATTAAGATGGAGTTTAAGGGTTTTAATAAGAGGATCTACAAGAAACTCAAAGATCACTTTGAATAAGGTTTAAAATTAGGTAAGAAATAAATGACTTATTTTAAAAATTTAAAACTGCTATAAATAATCTTGTCCTAATTTAATGAAAACACAAATTAAACGATTAGAAAAACTCACACAGATTAAGGCATAACAAACCAACAATTTCAAAAATCAACAATAGTATCTATAATTTCCATATTACACACTGAATTTTCCACACAAAATGCAAATTGCAACCCGAACGAGAGCAAATAAGAAAAGCAAAATTCTGCATGCCAACTTCTCACACAAATTCGCAAACAATCGCACTCGAATGCATTGTGTGCAGTTTGTATTGCATTTACAGATGTTAGGTGAGTGGTTGAGTTTGCTTACCAACGAACACAAGCGAATAATGTGGGTTAAACTGAAGCATTTAAGTACGAAATTTAAATGTTAAATAGAAAGCAATTAAATTAAGTGCAGAATACCATAGTTTTTAAGCTTTAGTAATTAATTTATTTAGAATATTTTGTTTCTATAAGTAAATATCCATAGAAAATTTTTTGTTTACCTTAGTTTCGCGTATATTTACATTTTGTATTTTAGATTTACAACAAAATAAGTACTTGCCGTCCTTGGAAAGACCTCATTCTCCAAGCGAATATTTTTTATTTTTACAGATGCGCAAAAACTAGCTCAAAAAAAAAGCAAAGGAAGAAAGAACTCATCCTGTGTGGCTCGGAACCCTTTTTATCAAGTCAAATATGTAAATGACGCTGCCAAATGCGTCCAACTCAAGTGAGAACATATGCGGCTCCCGGTCAGTCCTTTGCCACTTTTTTTGTTTCGCCTGACAAATCTGATTATGTTATTTAGATTAGCCACAAAAGTCGGCTGTCAGTTGGCAGTAAACCTTTTTGCTCCTCCCGTCCCGTCCCGATTCGGACACATGAGGTAATCATAAATTATTACACAACACGCTTTTCCCTACAAATTTCCTTAAAGTCCTTTTCAACGCACTTTGAGTGACCCAAATTGGGTAAATTTCAGTGAGCTTTTCGGCTGTCAGAGCACATGAACGTTGGCCAGATCAAAGGGGGAACGGCATCAATTGATGCTCACCTGCCTGCTTTTTGCCTGGGGCGTTGATTGCAAATCTTCAAGTGGCTTTGACAGCAGCACCTTCCCAAAAACGAAGAAAAACTGACAAGACACGAGCTCCAGCAAAAAAAGAAGCGAGGAAAGAAAAGCAGAAGACGCCGTGCAAACACGCAGGGAGCCAACAGAAAATTGGATTTTATGCTTATTTACATTTGCCGGTTGCCAGCAGGTGGGACACCTCCAAAAAAGAGGTTACCCGGGGATATGAGGGATATCCCTCCGCGTGAGCACATCAAATATACATGCATTTATCCATTCAGGATTTCGCCTGAAACTTGAAAAAACGGGAGCGATAAAAAGTAGGCAACTTTCCGGAACGGATCGGATCCATTAAAGCCAACTGTTGCTGGCCATATTCTGTGAAATTTATACGCGTTCGCATATCGATTCCATTTCCATCGAATGTTTACTTTTTTCAATGATTTTAAAGCAGCAAGCTGGTGTCGCCTCTTATGAAAGTGGCTTGTTCCCAAAGCTGTTGGCCTTTTTTACAAAGTATAAAAAACCTGATCAAACTTTATACTTATATCTACCCCCGTAACTATTCATAAGAACATTTCCCTTTATCCTAGGTAATTTTTAAATTTAATTTAATAAATGAAACATACTTTATGCTTAATTAACTTTTACTAGATTGCTTTTCTCCCTCCAGATGCTCACACATTTTTCTTGATTTTATCGATCGAATTATAAGGAATATTGCGCACTTTGAAGGTCGCCCTGGCGGGCATCCTTATTTATCTTTTGCTTAGAAATTTATGCACTGCTTCTGAGGCAGCCCAAGTGGTCCCCCGGGTATAATAATAATGATAGCAGGCGGCCGCCGAATGGGGCGTATGGGTAATTTATGATAAGCAATTGACTTGTTGACATGACCGAGGGCACATCCCTGCGTATAGTTTATGTGTGCTTGCATTCCTTGCCAAGATTGCAGATAGCCCCGGAGCACTCGTAATCCCGGCTCAAAGAAGAGCGCCAACAAAAGAGCCACAGATCCCCAGTAATCTTTGGCGTAATTGACATCTGATTGGAGAAGCATCTGGCCGGATGCCAAGTCCGCTGGCACTACGTGCTACCTGGCTAATCACGCAGCCGTGACGTCGACAGAGGCAGGTGTGTGTGGACGGGAGCGACAGGTGATGAGACTACGCTGCGGCCGGGCGATGTAACTAAAATCCACGTGAAAGCCAACACCTTGTCACCAGGTGACATCGCCACCCACACACAAGCGAAGCCCCGGACGTGTCATGTGCTTGTATAACTTCTGACGAGCCAAATATAACTCAACGCGGCTGGAAAAGCCGCTCGGTCAGCGGGATCGCGGAAAGCCAGAGGAAAATAGCTATGAGAGACTCCTGATACACTCGACAAATTTTTAAAAATTAAATTTAAATCCATATATTTGTTTTTGAAAAGAAACTTAAGCAGTACTGAGTATAAATTAAGGTTTTATCAAGGCAAAGTTTCTTTTCCTGACTTTTAATAATACATTCTTTACAATTTACTAAGCTTAAAATTTCCTGAATAAATAAGTTCCCAATATTCGAATTAACCTTAAAGATATGGTAAACACTTTGCCCTGTGTGTCAGAAGATGCTTTTGCTGCACTCAATTCCCTTACAGGTGATTTGAGGCCTGCTGGCCACAGGATTCGGGTCGGACTTGGGCTCCACATTGAAGCTACTGAATTCTATTCAATGCTGTTGTGGCAAAGACTGCATTTCCCTTTGGCCTTTGTCCGGCCACTCACTATTGATTAACCGGAATTCTCGGGGCTGGCCCCCAAAACAAATCTCACGTCCACCAAGTGCCTGGCCAACAACAATGCCGGCAAATACACGAATAACAAACCAATCACCGGGGCGGATGCAAGTAGACCATGTTGCCACTGCCATTCAGGGCAGGACTCTGTTTGCACATCGCCTGCAGTAGGGGCCAGAAGTGGACAAGAGGACCGCCACTGCGGGCTAGGGTCCTGGCACCCAGCCCGCTGCTATTCCCCCAAGCGGCTTCGACCCAGCTGAGAAGCAATGTCTCAGTTGCCCGTAATAATACCCTGGATTTCCTATCAGACGGTCGCATCATGTTGAGGCAGCCCAACATCGTTGTCATTGTAGTCTATTTAAGGCGATTGCCTCGCACCATTATCTCTTCCGGTGTTCTTCTCGGCGCCCTTAAGACGTTGTTGTCTAAGCAGTCAGATGTGTAGGTGAAAGCGGGGAGAAACACAAACTAAAAGAATTTCAAGTATTCAAAATTTAAATGATGTATTTTCACTCAGAGCTCTCATTCAGAACCGTAGCAATCCAGTCCGTGTGTGGGGCCACGTTTGTAATCACGTTTAGCCCACGCTTTGAGTATTTGACAATGCCAAATAGAGAATGTATTGGAGCATTTTTTCCCGGGATCACAACCTTTTGAGAAACAACATTGCCGCGAATTCCAAAGACCTGTTTGAGTCCACGAGGCGTTGGGACACAAATTTCAGCCGACTGGATCGTTTTCCTCAAACTGGCAGAGCAGCTAGATTTCTCAAAGGGTGAGACAGCCTTGAAAGTGGAGGTTACCCCTGTTTCATCTCGCTCAATGTCTAGGACGGTGAGCTGAGGCCGAGGTTGCTCCACGGAAGGCCCTCTGAGGATACAGATCGGCTTCATTACATCTGCAAAAAAGGATCTGAGTTAGAGCTTCGGGATAATGAGGAAAGTTACTCTTACTTTCAGAACTAAACTCACTGCTCAGCTTGAGCAATGCCAAATCAGTTTTGTAGATTTCCGGGTGATAGTAAGCCGAGTCGATTGTCATTTCTTGAAAGTGCCCGAACCCTTCCACACCGACTCGCCTGCATAAAAAAATAATAATTGAAATTCAAATTCGAACATTTTTAGAATAAAAGTTGGATGTACTTACAGAAAAGAAACATCTTCGGTCAAATTACTGGCAGTAGTGAGAACAAAGCCTGAAATAGAAAAACGAAGCAGGTTATTAATTAATTAAAATAAAATTAATAGAGAAGGATACGAACGGTGAGTAATCATTACGCCCTTGGCCATAAAGTCAGGTCCATAAATGTTTGCCGTTAGGTATGCTTCACCACAGTCCTCGTAAAGCCGCGTCTCTTGAGTCGCCTGACTTTCAACCCGCTGAATCGTGGCATTTTGTGACTCTTGTGGCTCGTCATAGCTTCGAAAGAATCTATCAATCCAGTCGGCGTAACTTGTCACATCGGTATAAAATCGCACTCCTCCGCAGTTTTGTAGGCCAATGCTTACAATGCCAAGCTGCACTGGCTGCTCCTTCTGATCCCGCAAGGTAACATATTTGGACAGGGGACCTCCGATATCTCCACCACAGGTGCTTTCTAGTAAGGGACCCCCGCAGAAAGATGACTGCACCGGTCCGCTTCCGCAGTAGTTTTGATGAAAGCGCTTGATGCGGACCTCTACAAGGCTGTTACTTATTTTCCGACCCGTTCCAAATCCCCAACCAAACGTATTGAAATTCGGAATAATGTTGGCTCCATTCTGTAATGTTGCATTCCGCAGAATGCAGATGGGTTGAACGCGGTCTGCGAAGGAAGTGTACACCATGTTAGTACAGACTCCAAAAGGGATCCAAGAACAATTCACTCACCGGAGTACGTGACTCTGTTCAAAAGCATCACCAAGGCAATATTATTCAGACCGCTTTCCCTGGAGTATGAACGATGGATAAAGGCTTTTTCAACGGCAACCTGAGAGACGGGTTGCTGTAAGTTATTAGCTCCCAGCATCACGGTTCTGTAAGTAAAATACATAACGTTTTAGAGGTCTCTAATATAATAATACAATCTACCTAGTTACAATTTACCGAATTACAATTTTAAATCTGTCTTGTGTTTAAGTACTACAGGAAATAAAAAATTACTCAAGTAAGAATTGTATATAAATCGCTTATTTTGATTTTAAAACGAGAGATAACACTTAATCAAAGCAGACGGGCAGACTGTAAAGAATCTCTCTCACATAAATATACACTACACTATTTATAGATGTACTACACTTACAAGGAACTCTGGTCTTCTATGCATTGCGCCGATGTCAAGACAAATCCTGAAATATAGGAATATATAAATTCTGATATAATTTTATACATTTGCTAAAAAAAATATACTTACGTCTGTGGATCAGGGACCCGGCACACAGTAAGTTCGTTTCGTTACGAAGGACTACCGTCCAGGCGCCAGGTCGGACGGGTGTTGAAGTCCTGCAACTCTCATCCAGAAACTGGGCATCTCCCCGGTGGCTTAGGTTCAGGATGATGAGCCATGCAAAGCAAGCGCTCCCAGCTAAAGACGTCTTCATCGCACAAAAGGTTCGATAGTAATGCTCCACAGAATCTGAAACCCGAAGAATAAATCCACAGAAGTGCTTATCAGCGCTTTCTTCTCAGAAATAGTATACATGGAAGTTGTTATCTCTCTGAGCTTTATATAAATTATGTCAAGACATTAAATATTAATGCAAATTCGAAGAATTTTGGAGGAGCTTTTAATATTTAATTGAATTCTTAGTAAAGGCAAAGTGTGTACATATGTATGCATTAAGACAGCATTTGATATTTATTTGAATGCCTAATACAAGTCATGTATGATGTGTCCTAAAATATGTCATAATTTCTTAAGATAAACCGAGTTTTCCTAAATAATTAACTAAATGTGTGATGGGCTAGTGATGAGCCAATAAATTGCGATTGAGCCACTTAACACTCCAGATTCCTGTGGCTTATTCGACTCGAGGGTTCTGGCCAAGAGCTGAATCAATAAACTAATAAAGCGTAATGGTAATTCACCGAAAATCAATGGAATTCCTGCTGGCCAACTTACACTGCACATACACAGGCACGCGGCCGTAAATCTGCGAGTCCCATTGAGCCAAATGCATTAGGCTGCATAAATATCTGCTGATGCGCACATAATTCCAGTCATGGGCGTGCACTTAGTACAGACTCGTGCGTACATATGTATGGCCATGCATGGCTGTCAAACACTTTTGGCTTTTGCCTTTCGACCAAACGGCTTTTTCCCGGCCACAGAATCGCACATAACGAGAAGACTCCGAGAGCAGCAGGACGAGGCTTTGGCCTTACTCAGCACTGGAGGATGCAATTTTATTATTTTAGCTGGTTGTCATGTTAGCCAGAGATAACAAATTCGTTTACGATAATTTCAGTCAGTTTGCAGCCGGGACAACCAAAAGAGGGCCATTCGACTGCCGGCGAATCCTTTGTCTGACTGCAGATCGTTAGTGAGTTTTATGGCAGCACACAGGAATGGGACCTTGATTACGGACCTCTCTCGGAGCTTTAAATTCGAAATAAAATTTAGCAAGTTCCCCGCATACATATCGCAGCTGAAACTTAAACTTCGGTTTCTTGTTTGTCAATTGTTCGCAAATTATGCGAACATTTCGCTGCCTTTCACGTAGTTTGGCCATAAAATTTCAGTCAATTTAATTTCCAGCATTTGTTTTACATACATATTTATGTGGAGGCACGTGCCGCCCCGTCAGACTGTCTGTCTATTCCACACTTCTGGCTGTCATCTGGCCAACCGACAAGGGTAAGGATTCTCTACGATTTTGGGTGGAGAAGACAGCCAGTCAAGGGCGACCCTCTGACCGCATTTGTCGTTGTTCGGGAATTTTCAGTCATGTTTTTTAGTGGAGAAATTAAAGCAAACATGGGCGAACTCATGTTGAGAGTTGTAAGGACAGGGCAAATGGATATTTTCACAGTCGATGGTACACTGCCAGATGTTTTGGAAAATTCAATTCAATGGATTTTCATGGGATTTTCATTAAAGGTATTATTAAAGATACAACTTTATATATTTACTTAAGGTGCTGGGAACTAAATATTAAAATTTGTATAGTTTTGTGGCTTCATTTAATTTCCATCAGCGCGGTTCCTGTAATTTGAATTCTGCCATTGCTGCTGATGCAATCATGATGCCGGAAGTTAGTTAGCAACATACGAGTTTATAAAATTACACATTGTTGACACTGCGAACAAAGATGGAAGAAGAAGTCGTCGGGAGCGTGACTTGACTGGAAACTTGAAGGCAAACTAACCAACTAGTAGTTCTCGGCTAATATGCAAAAGTCACACAAGTCCAACTGCGGACACGTACGGTGGCTTCTGGTAGGTCTATGTATCTACAAGGTAGCATACATACATATGTGCCATGTTTAACTGGAGAATCGCGCATGAATAAACACCGAGCCCAGCTGCACTCGCCTCACCTGCAAGGGCAAGGACCGGCATAAAGGTCCACGTCCACTCTCCTTGGTAATATATAAATTGTTGTGAAAATGAGAAAGGCAGCGGCTGCTGTTTGTATTGTTAATGAAGTCGCCTGTGGCCCTTCAACTGCATGTTCTTTTGTTTGATTTGTTGCGAGAGAAGTTCGGTATTTATTTGCTTAAAAACTGCCTTTAAAGGTGCTTCTACCCCATCAATGCTGCCCTTTATAAGTATTTTCCTAAGCAGGACTACAAAAGCAAATGTGTACAGCTTTTTATGGAGTTTCACTCTGGCCACGTACTTTATTGCATTTTCTAGCCATTTCTCAATCGGTTGGTCAATGGATTTTTTCCACCAGTCGTTTGTGTGTATTTAAAAAATGGAAGTGCAGGTGACGTTAGGTTTGTTAAAAGTAGTTGAAGTTCCGGAAATTCGTTGTGAAATATTAGATTAAGCGGGGTGCTATAGGTTTTTTGTATATACAAACTGTAAGGGAAATGTTTGTTATGTTTCAAAACGAATAATACATTTGTTATGTATATTTAATATTATTAGTTTTATTTACCAGTTTCATTTACTGCCATCACATTTGCATTCACATTTCACTTGACATAAAATAACACAAAGCGACCCTAGCTTCAACTTTAGAATAAAAATAATAACCATCGTTATTATATATTGAAAATATTAACTAAAATTAACTTGTCCTGTGTGACTAGTTGTAGTTCTGTTCTACTTGTAAAATATAAAATATTTTCTAAGCATTCGCAGCATAACTTGAAAATATACATGGTAATAACCAACCTGAATTTTAATTAATCATAATAACACTTTGATTCACTTTCATGCCTTTCTGGTGTTATTTGAATCGCAGTCTGGACCCCTTTTTGCCCGCTGCTAAACAGCTGTCGCTAATTGAAACAAATGAAATAATGAAGGCAATAAAACAACCAACTTTGACTTGAATTGTTCATAAACCAACGTAGAAAACTTCCCCCTGACCCTGCACATTGAACAATTCATTTCCGCTCCGCTGCTTGCCACTGCAGACCCCACTGAAGCCCAAGCCCCAACCAAAAATATGTAGGTCCAAACTTAACTGCTTTCCCTGGAGGTTCTCCGCTCCGAGTTTCCAGTTTCTAGTCCCTAGTCCTTGGTCCTGCCGTCCGTCTGCGGCTGTCTGCGGCCTGTTGTGAAGTATGCCAGGAGCCATAAAGCGCACAGCGGGAGCTTTTCACTCTTATTCGCATATATTTTTTTTTTTTTTGCTATTTTGTTTTATTATTGTCTTCTTTGTTTTATTTTTATTCATTATTTTTTTGCATAATTAAAAGCAATTTAGTGTAGCCCCGCCACTTGAGGACAAGCACATGGGGCCACTTGTTGGCAAGATGGGGCCAAGTTGCGTCAGTTTTTTAGCCCGGAAACATCTAATAAAATTAGTCATACCAGTCGGTCATGAAATGGCAGGGAGTCTCCATTAATTAGCACTGGTCCTTCAACGTAAAAAACCCCACTGAGCTGGGAGAATTAAAATGCTAAGGAAATACATTTTCATTAGGCAGTTGGACACATAAATTCTTAATGTAATAAATTTAAATATTTACACGAAATGGTGAACATGAAAGGGAATTTTCCACTTAATGTATGAAATGCCAGTTAATGGCATAAATTCGAATTAACAAATTCAAAACTAATTAAAATATTTGTAAGCCTATTAGTTTGCAAAAATTTACTTTTCCTTCTCTCTGCATGTATGAAAATTGTGTTCCGTAAACCAAATAACAAATTATTTCATTGTCATAGATACAAATGCATCTTTCGAGCCGGGTGTCATACATTTTGACAGGCGTTTGCATAATGCCGTCACACTTTATGACAATTTTATGCATTCCAGTTAAATTGAAGGACAGCCGGATGGGGTTTTGCCGAGCTGAAAATGCCAGATTGGACTAGCACACAGGAGCTTATCAATTGTAGGGCCACACACAATTGTTTATGCAGCCAAGGAGCTGGGCTGGAATTACAGGCATTTAACTAATTTGCAGGTGTGCGGATGGCATTTCAA
This sequence comes from Drosophila ogumai, assembly GCA_018904815.1. Taxonomy (NCBI): domain Eukaryota; kingdom Metazoa; phylum Arthropoda; class Insecta; order Diptera; family Drosophilidae; genus Drosophila; species Drosophila ogumai. The sequence continues at coordinate 16,313 of JAEIIJ010006926.1, forward strand.
TTGTGCCCTGGGTCTCGGGAGGCTAACCTTTTGGCCAGACACACCTGGGCCTTACCTATGACTTTACCATTACATTTGCAATGTGTTGGTTGGGCCCACAAATTAAACGATAATTGTGCAGCAACTAAAGTCGTTGACATCCTTCGGTTTGCTCTCCAGTGCCAGGGATATTTGCTTAAATGTCGCAATATCCTGTGCGAGTCCCCCGCATCCTGCACTCTCGCCCGGAGGCCCTTGCCAGTGCGTGCAAGTACAAGTCTCGCAGATGAATTAAAAAAGGACTGCAGCCCCCCAACGCCCGACTATTAAAAATGAATATTCCGATGGAACGGGCTTAACCAGACAACGGGCGACGCTTAACCATTGTCTAAGCACTGCAGGCAAAATGTCAGGAAGCGGCAGCAGTGGCAACAAAACGACGCCCGGAGTGTTTACACCAATTCATTGGACTCCCTCCATGAAAACAAAAGAAGGAAAAATAGTTTAAAAAAAGGGAAAATAAAGTGGAAAATAGAAAAACGGAATGTTGACTGAGATAGAAAATATAAAATGACAAAAAACTAGGGATGAATAACTAGAACAAAAGTTCAATCAAAGGTAGCTCCACTATAACAAATTTCAAATAATATTTGTATATTTAAATATTTATTTTTTAAGATTTATTTATAATTTTAAAGAAATTAAATTACCATTTTATAATTTTATATGAAAGTTTTTAATTATTTCTTAAATTTTCGATGCTGATACATCATTATTTGTTTCACATCTGACCCGATCAACGTTACCCCAAATGACAAGGGCTTAAAATATTTTTAAAGCTCAGCCAAGTGAGCCTATGAACAATGGGATGTCAGCAGGATGTCTCCCGAGGGCCTATGGATGACAGTGCACCTGACAGTTCGACAGGCTGCAGAGCCATCCTGCGGTCACCTGTGCCACCCGCCCCGATGGCACTCGGGGCTGTGGCCACATTTATTTACCTTCTTCTAGCCGATGGGATTTGGCCACACTGTGTAAATATGTGAGTTCCCTCTCCAGCTCCAGCTCCAGTTTAAGCTCGTTACCCGGCTGTCCTTCCATCTGTCCGCCTGCCAGCCCCAACTGCCGCCGCAGGCAGGTGAGGCAATTTTACAGCAGTTGATTGCTGACTGCAACTAGTACTTCGGGGGCCCGGCCGATTCGCCTTTGATGTCCTACCTGGGGCAGGTAAACAGAGCGTCAAGTGCCCGATATGAGGGTGCTCTGATCCACGGTCATGCGGACAAATTGTTGACCAGTTCTAGTAGTTAAAGATATAACTCTGTCTTAAAGATTGCAGCAAAAAGGGATAATAAATGTTTGTTAAAATCCAATCATTACCTAAATGTAATTTAAAACACATCATCTGCATTCAGTAAGCGGCTTTGAATTACTATTATTTAACATAAAATACACAAAAATTTATTTAATAGAAACCCTACCTTATTTGATTTTATAGAACGAAGCCTCAAATTGGATGCTTATTACCTGACACATCACGGTAGCCACCAAACCTCACGCACACGCGGGCACTAAGTACTCTGCCAATTTCGCACCGTGACTAACTTTTGGCACGGCGGTGTGCGTGGCTTATACAGATGCTGTGGTTGGTCGACAGAGTGAAAAAGGATTTCGACCGCCAAACTGATAAATTTTCAAATTTGCATGCTAATGAATGCCGCGCAGTCCAGGCAAACTTTTCAACTTATGCGCGTGTGTGTGCGAGTCCCCGGTAACTCGACCCGGGCCAGAATATTTTAGAGTGTGCTCCGGTTTATGCCAGCAGCACTGTGGGTGGGCTGTACATATGACATATATCTAGGCTTAGAGGCAACGACAAAATCCTGAAAAAGGGATTTTGTTCACAATTTTTCCATGCAAGTTTGGCGGTTCACTAAACGGCAGCTTTGCTTGGAAGTTGACTGGAAACTGAAAATGATAATGATAATGTTGCTGTTGCAACCAAGTTGATTGCAATAATTAGTTTAGTAACAATTATGCAAGTTTATCGGTAATTTTTTAGTATTATCCACCAACTTTTAGCTGGAATTTATTTTAATAATCTAAAAAAGTAAGACGTGTTCCCTAATTTCGGAAATAGTATACCTTTTCAAAGGAAATCCATCTAAACGTATTATATTATCTGATATCCAACATCGGATAACCACACTATCCTCTTCCATTCCTTTTCCAGCTTTTCCCATTTTATTTTTCGTGCTTTTTTTTTTGGATGCTGGCTTTCCTTCTTTTGATTCTGCAGCATTTCAATTCAACTTTGTTGTGGTTTTAGGTTGGCCATTCGGGAAACTAAAAACCGCACTTTGAATTTGAAGTATGACCGGCAATTGTTGTTGCTGTCAGTCAGACCTAGTTGCGCAATTTATATTCTTAGCCTTATCCTTGCCGGCACTCCAGTACCCTCCTTTGGCCGCAATTAATTGAGAGTCTGGTCTGATGCGTGAGCGGAGACTAGCAATCGCTGAGAAAAGGTTGAAGGTTGGCAGCCATTTGATTTCACTTTACTAAAATGCACCCCATCCGGCGGGCGGAAAATCTGGAAACTCTCAAAGGTTTCTGTCTGTGTGTCCCCGCTGTGTCAGCGTATAATTTGGCCCGTCGCAAGACAAAAGAATGCCATAACACATGAGTTCCCTTGGCAGACGGCAGAGTCTGAATGAAAGTGTCAACTGAACCAGAGAACTGGGGTATATATACATATATATATATACAGACAGAGACCGAGTTAAGGGACAACGAGAGTGTGTGTGTGTGCGCGCTGGATTATCCTAAAAGTCATGGCTTAGACAAATGTTTTATGCTCCACTTGGCTGCATTAGCCTCGCGTATTATGCTCAAGTGCCGCTGGCGCACGCTGCGTATGAGTTATTTATTGTTTATTTAAGCTATTTGGCTTGATTTTCCAGCTGTCTGTGCGAGCTAAAACAATTTATGACTATGCAAAAGTTTTCTGCTTATGATACAGCAAAGTGTCATTTAATATTCAGCTGTAAAATAAATCTAATATATGTAAGAATTTATATATTTTAAAGTTGTATTACTACTTCTTATGAATACATTTTATTGAATAAAATTTAACGCTTAGTCATTTAATATTATTTTTTATAAGACAGGTTATAAGAATTGTTGACTACTAAGAAATGCTTTGCATATATGTAGTACAAACGGTCGTATGTTTAATGTATGAATAAAATTTTATTTCGCCATTCAAAAAGTGTTTTGCCGGAACTTCGTGGCATCTAAAATTTAATGCGACCACATTTCCTCGATTCGTTACTTGCGCCAGGATTTCAAATGCATGTGCAGAGGTTCTTCCCGTAGTTCTGCATCGCAGGCATCAAATTTGATGACCTCAATGTGTGAGGCAGTCAATGAAGCAGCCGCTCCATAAGTTTGCCTCGTTTCAGGACTAGTCGCCGCAGTTGCCATTTAAATGAAGGGACCTTTAAATCCACATTAACTAGTCGTGCCGATGAATCCATCAATTGCCACTGCACATGGGCCAAGGACATTTCTAAAAGCAACCAGCAGGAGCGTCCATACCCAGTCCAGTTCACCGACAGCACCCATCTCCGCAGCCCTTTTTTCACCAGCCTTGTGCACTTATTTACCCAGTCAGCTGTTCAGGCATTCACTTTGCCCCTGGGCCAAAGGGGCGAGCGCTCGTAGGATGCCTTTTCGGGGGCAGGACGCAGGATCTCTCCACTTCTCGACGCATTCATTCAAACACGGCTTGTATTTGAATTTCACTCGTTGCGCATTCAGGCGTTTTATGACCCTCGCTGCCAGCGGCCAACTTTTAACCAAAGCCAAGGCAACCCCAGGATATAGACGCACTAAAACCAAATTGTGTTTTGTATTTAAAGAATTTACACCACGAAATACACCTTAAAAATAAAATGATTAATGAAATGGAATATAATTTCTTCATATATAAGTTTAAAAAACCTTTTAAAAATCTTATTTTTAGTTTGTTTGATTTAAAAAATCTTATAAAATCGAACAAATTTATTGTTATCCTTTAAGAAATCATATTAATTTTTTCAAAGTGTACAACTCTTAACCCTTTGGTTTGGTAGTTAACCTTGGGGGTTCGTGGTCGCTGTGCGGCCTAAATAATGGCACGTTCCAATTGGCCAGTTGAGGGGAGGCGGTGGTGTCCTGGCTGAGCTGAAATGGAACAGGCAACGCTTTGATATCCTTTGTCACCTCCTTTGTTCTGTCAACAATTCTATTGCAGCAGCTGCAGCGCAACTGCAACTGCAGACAAGTTGACTGCAAATATTATGGCAGTCTTCCCTTTATTCTCCTCTTTGATGAATGGCAAGGCATTCCTTTGTTTGGCGTGACGTGACGAAAATTGTTGCCCCAACTGACGGCCACATTATGAGAGAGACTGAAGGCAGAGACTGACATTCATTTAAGTTTCAGCCAGCACATCTTATGAGGTATCTTGGCGACAAAGTCGCTTAATAAGGGAAGTTCGTTCCCTAATTGATAGATAATCCCCATAAATATCAATTCGCCGGGTGGCTTAGTAAATCCCCATCATCATCCCACTCAGCCTGCCTCCGCCGAGGCGTAAAACTTTTCTAATAAATATGCGCTCAGCTCGGCAGCCATAATCCATTTATATACACTCGATAAAAGGCTTTATTAAATTGACAATACAAAATTGCTTTATTGGATTTGCAGAAGGCAAGTGGGAAGGGCGGCGGAAGGCAATTTACTTTACTTTGATGTAAATGGAACGGTACTTACGGTACTTTGCTTACTCAAACAAAATTATCCAAGTGCAAAGGTTGAAGTGAATATTACAATGCGAAGAATCTACGAAGATAACCCAACATTCCTCTTAAACCAATTTAAAAATTAATGCACTTAAATATACAGGCCACCATTTGGAAGCTCTAGTTTTCCCCCCAAAAAAATGCCAAGGAAAAATCTCTGAAATCGGAGAGCAGAGCAATTTAAAATCTATAAATCTGTAATCTACAGCATAAATCTTGTAGGTAAATCGATTTTGCTCACGTCCACCAGTCGTATACGTGATGCGGTACATGATCAATATTCAATCGGCACAGTGGGGAAAAAGCACATAAATTACCTACATTCACCATAAACCTTTCAGTTCATTCCAGCTACTGCAGGCTTTCCACACATACGTATACAACTTTATGTATATAGATATAGATATATGGCGATTTGATTACAGTCTGCGCCACATTTATCTTAACCATGACCCATAAACACTTTGCACCAGCAAACAATCATAAAATATGAATGCGACAGAATTGGGAATTGAAATGGCCAGTTATAGCCATGCTTTATGGAAATCCCAAACAATAGGAGGCGTAAAATTAAGCAAAAAGTAAAGAAGTGCATTAAATCAATTTTTAATTCGTGTTTTTAACCTAGGAATATCCAGGTATAAATCACGAATACCACAAGGCCACATCTGATTCAAGACTTTAGCTGCTCTAAGTTAACTAATTAAAATTATCTTCAAGGCACATGTTGCCTTAAGGCACCCTTTGACTGCCTTTAGAATATGCTTGCAGCCGTCTCCCTACATTGCGCATACGCCCCGTTATGCACTCGTTCTAATGCACAGCCATACTTACACTTGTGTGCGGTTGCCATGCCAGCCACCGGCATTAATGTGAAAAATTTAAGTTTTCAAAGTCGTTGTCCCCTCGGCACCGCTCTTGCATATCCTGATCCCTCGCCCGTGGGCTGTTGCCACTGCCATTAGCAGAGTTTTACTCGCAGACGCGTTAATTCACTCACATCACGCTGGCTGTTTGCATAAATCAACGCTGTGGGGTGCACTGAGAAAAATTACAGAGGACATTCTACACCTCAGTGTCATACAAAATGATATAAAATAAAAAAAAAGTCTACTTGTATATAAAGTTGTCTATTTAAATGTTTTTTTTTTAAGTCGCATGAAAACCTGTAGTTTTTGAAATATAAATATATTTATTACGATTTATTAACTGTGCTACTTAAGTCCTAACATAAAATACTTGTAATCAGAATAGACTTTTTCTCCACGTGTAAATCTGTCTGAGGGTGTGCGAATATCTGTGCTGGCTTTGGACGTATCAACTTTACGGCTCCTACTTAAAGCCGCAAAAATCAGCATAGCTGGGGAACCCTTTCAGGTGAGCGCGGGGCTTTTCACCTGGGCCGTATGCTGCCGCATTTATTACACGGCTCGCTTGCTCGCGATTTACAGCTTACGGCTTACGGCTTACAGCTTGTTTCCTGAACGGTTTAAGCCCTTTAGCTCGGCAATCTTGCGGAAAGCTTCCCCTGCTCATTTGTTAAATTATAATGAGTTGCGTTGAAGGACGCTGTGGAATCGGCGGAATCAGGCACCTGCAACATCTCCTTCGACTTGCGGTCACCGGCTAAGCTGAATCTCACCCCCAGCTAAACGCACAAATATAGGCTTTGGCCTGGCTGTGAGGGAACAAAGGAATCGAAAGGACCCACGACCTCCGGGCTCCATCTCTCTTCCAGTTCGTGCGACAGTTTTTGCGGCCAAAGTTTTGCCGGTGGTGGTGGTTCGAAGTTCTGTGGCAAGAACTTGGATTGGTCTTGATGACTGCTGGCAGCTTTCCGCTGCCACAAATTTTATTCTCACCATCTTGGGCCAGTGTGACGAGGCTTTAAAGGCGGATTTAATTACTCACAGCTTATAATACGCACGCAGTTTTTTCTAGATTTATTTTCTCAACAAAAGGATTATTATTTTGATAAGGAAAAACTTTTGTGTGAACGCAAGCAGCTGCCGCCGCACAGCCTCAAGGCGAAAGCCCGACTCTAATTAAATTTCAATGCGAAAAGTGCTGTCCTCAATTAGAAATTAGATAAAGAGCCCAGAAGCAACGAGGAGAAAAAGTAAAATCCAAGTGCTAAGCCAGATTGAACGAACGCCTTGCAAAGGCCGGGCTCAATTTTCCACTGCCTTTTCTTCTACTTTTTTTAGTGGCGCAAAGACAATTTGCATATTTAATTGGTAATCATTTGACTGTCGACTTCTCGAGGGCATTCAGTAGTGGAATCCGAAACCGAATCGGAATCGGAATCGGAATGGAGCGCTTAGTCGCAGATTGCGCAACAATTCTTTCGGCTGATTAGCAGAATATTTAATTTAATCCTTTGTGATTCCAGCATGGGGAACAAGAAGGGAAAAACTAATGAAAAGAAAAGCGTAACGAGCTCAAGGCTGGCTTTGATTAGCGCATAATCAGGCGATGAGTCGAGTCCCGTGATTGATTAATCACATTCAATGATGCCTGGCACTGAGCTATATTTTAATTGGAAAGCCACAGACAAAAAGGCAGAGCAAGTTTCCGAATTTGAATGGGGTTTTCCTCATCGAGTTTCAGTTTATATACCTCCACCCCCAAGCGCCGCCCCCCTTCCGGCTGAGTGAGCATAGTGAATGATGAAACTGATGTGCACACACTCGTATCTCGAGCACACGGAGTCCTGGAGAGTCCTGGTGAGTACTGGTGGGTACTGGTGAGTCCTGGCTCCTGGCTTGCTGTAATGAAAGCATAACAAAAACAGAAACGTAGCGCAAAGACCGAAACAGATGAAATCTCTGCATGAGAAATGTCTGCTGCTCAATGGCAGCCACCTAAAGCTGCTGTAGTTTGTAGTTTCCGTTCACGTTTCTGACATGAATAAATTGGTAAATATAACCGGGGTTCAATATGTCCGTGCGCATTCGTCAAGCGAGAATCGCAGCCGCGGAATTGCAACTTTGCCAATCGAAAAATATGTATATATATATATTCAAAAAGAAAATGCTGCTTTCAACTGAAGTTTAAAATTATATTTAAATTTATTGAAATTTAAATAAAACAAGAAATAACAATCAAATTAAAAGGAAACTATTTAATTGTTTATAAAAACAACTTTAAATGATATAAGAAATTTTCCCAGTGCATGTCTAAGAAAATCTCAAGCCCAAGCTGCCACAATCAATGACTTGAGAGCTGCCAGTCCGGATTTTGGCCAGATTCCGACTTGGTTACATTTCTGCATCATTAAGTGGCTGCCGCATGGCGGGAATATGCTAATAGTCATTTCTGGAAAGCCACCCAGCGGGTTGCCATGTGAGTTGTGTATATAATATTTTGTCTGCACCCTCCAAGGACCTCGGTAAGACAATGGTCCTGTCCCTAATCGCCTCGCCCGTCTCTGCCAGCTGCTAGCTGCCAGTGAGCAGCTCTTCTCTGCCTTTTTTTTTCGAGACGTCTTAAGGGATCACACGGCTGAGAATGTTTACCATTTCGCATCGGAACGCGTTTCTTTTTATGTCCGGGATTTGGCAAATACTTTAATAGTTGGCAAAGGATTTTATGTTTGCCGAATGGATTCCCGCATTTCCCTGTAGCTGCTTTAAAATGCATTGCAACCGGAGATGTCATAAATATCCATGAACATTCCGGCGCTCTTTGCACTGATAATTCCCCAATGCAATTCCACAATTTCCACGCCTCGGGTCGGTCGGTCGGCCATCAAAGGGCGAAGGCATCTTCGCAATAATATTTGTGCCTGCAAGGGCTCCTATTTCTATGTTTTTCCCATCGCTGCCTCGACCCACTTTGCTTATCCTGCTCACCTGTCCGTGCACCTGCACCCGCGGGGCGGACCCAGCGGCCCGATGGCCCGGAGTGTTGATAGCCAGAAATTTATGGGGCTGTAAGTACGGTCAGTTTATTCCTACTTTATGCGCACTTGTGGGAGAAATATTATTCACCTGCTGGGCCAGAAGCTGCGAGGATTCTGTTGGCTGTTGGGCTTTTGGCTGCTAAGAAATTGTGCCCAGGCTTAGGTGCAAACTTGTTAAACGACTGGGGCCATAAAAGTGCGCTGCGCTGACAGTGCCGGGAAGCTTTTAAAAAGGATTGTTAATGTCCATAAATTTTAATTTCTAACATAAATTAAGATTGGAATAAAAACAAATGTGAGATATAGAGCAAATACTCATTATAATGTGTGGTAGTAGTAGTAATAATTATACTTTTACGAGATAAAAAATAAAACGCTTTCCCAGTTTAAAAAAGTATTGGGGCCTTGCTTTCATGTGCAAAATAATTATGGATATTTTAACAGACTACTTTGCCATATAAAAAATACTAAAATGATTTTATATCATAGCCCAATTCTTAATTCTCCCAACTACTCTTTTTACCCCTGTTTAATTTCCGGGAATTTCCTCTGAATGACAATTATCGACCAACGAAAAACAGCCGCTTGACATCGTCCCTGCCATCAGTCGAGAGGAGAGTTAAGAACCCTTCATTTGGTTTTTAAATCACCAATTATGTGAAAAATCTCGATGAGGCAAGGGCAACCCGAAAACGATGACTGCAATCAAGCAAAGTGCAGCGTAGTTTTATTCAAGGGAAATCGAGACCCCTTGAAATTATTGGGAAGGAAATGAATGCCACGAAAAATTCATACAAAGTTAATTGAACACAATCTTTATGGCAAAATGCTAGGGATTTTCTTTTAAGCTTCGCTGTATATAAAATTTTTACTAAATTAATATGTATACATATACATATGTACGTTTATTCGTTCCAAATTTAATGTTAGTCTTAACTAATAAAAACCAACGACAGTTCAAAAATCACAATGAAATAGCTGGAAACCTTGTAAAGTACACCTGAGAGAGGGAAAAAGAAAAAAAGAACTTTGAAATGGACCAAAGGAAGCCAAACAATGACCGGTTGTTATTAAAACTTCGAGTGCAAATAAATGAATGCCAGCAATGCTACAGCTCTATGGGAAATCCATAATGATGACGATGCGTCATGTAAAACGGCGGAACCCAATCGGCGATTCGTTAGCCTGATGCCACGCCGTTAAGTCCTTTGTTTCGACGATACCCGTTGTTATGGTATTTAATGTTCGAAATATTTTTATTGCTTCCCTCGAAGCGACTGTTGGCCATGTGCAGATTTCAATAAAAACGGCTCGTCAGAGAGGGAAACAATTCAAATAAGGAAATTGCCACATGCCCATCCCGATGTGGTCCAATCAAAAAATGTAAATTTCCATAATGCCTCTCGAAGCCATGCACTCCTCTCTGGCTTCGCATCGCCATGACAATCTATTGTTAACTTGCGAGCTCGATTCTTGGGCCAGATTAAAATTATCTTACATATGCGATGTGCCGGAAGACTCATCCGCGCCCGGGCCAGGCTCATTCGGCTGGATGTAAGTAAATTGAAATTGCCTCAAGCCGCTCTCTTTAAGTGCACTTCGGTGTTTTCCGAGAGCGTTCGGGCCAAAATGTACTCATATGTATATTTTGGGAGCCTTCAGCCGGAATTGCCATCTTGTGGGTAATAAGCTTTTATTTTAGTTATATTTTGCACAGACATTGCGCTCATAGTTCTCTGTTGAATCTTTGCCACAAGAATTAGCAAAAGTCTCAGAGGAGACAGACATTTAAACTAATTAAATATGAATGTTAACAACTGTAAGCCTTTTTTATTAAAGCCAAATTATTATTTCATTTTTCTACTTTTTCTAGCAAATACTTGTTTTATTTATTTGAATATTTTCAGAGATAATAAAACTTAATTTTAAGTAAACCAAACGCCACTGTCAAAAAATGAATTCTGAATTGTGACTATAAATCACATTTAATTACATTTCCCAGCCATATCAGCTGTAATTGCAACGAATTATGAGCCATAAAACAGACTGGATAATGGCCAAACTATCATGCAAATTAAAAGTTACACCTTAGTTGGGCAAAAACAAATTGCCGTTGGACAAGAGGCCACAAATCACACAGCAAATTTTTGCAATTTTAATTAAAACTAAACGATATTAAGCGCAACAAATAGACCCCGCCCACAGGTCGAGCATCGGGTCGCATGAGCAATGTTCTATGTCCTATTGGTCTTCACAAAATATCCTCGGACAAGAATTTGCAGCACTCGCCAGCTGACCTCATTCGCATGTTGGTCAGCATTCTCAATTAGTTGGTGCATCACTTTTGTTGGAATTGTGTTGTTGCTGTTGCGGTGTCATGTGGTTTCATTAGTGGTTTGGTCACTGAGTGGTTGTCTGGCGCACTTGCTACCTCAATTGTCAACATTCTGGCTCTCCAAGTCTAGGTGGTCTAATTTCTTTTCATTAACCTCTCGGTTCGCTTTCAATTTTTGGTCAATATTGCCCTAATTCGTGATTAGTTTTAGCTGTGTTAGTTAGACCAAAAATGTGGTTTAATATCAGAGAGGCTTTCTAACCCCCTCAGTATTGTATGGTATATATGGGTCTTACCAAAATATAAATTAAATTAGCATTTAATTGCTTAGAATTGTAATTATAATTCGTAAACATATGCTTAGTTTGTTGTTTTATTTATGGTAAAAATAGTTTTAGTGAGCTGTCCTGGCCTTAAAACCTTCCAATTATATTTATTGTGTGTTCAAAACATTACTTCTCCCCTTCGACTCCTTATATCATATGCTTTTAAGTTAAAGTGCTTCTTACCAATAACCCCTTCAAATTTATTTTCTCCTAAACTTATCTCTTTATGGCATTCCCTTCTGTACTTTCTTTTTTTTCGCCGTCTGAGTTCCCTTCCAGGCAAGCGCCAAAATGCAAACCGACCAAATGGAGAGCCCACAAAAAACTAAGCAAGTGCGAAAAAATGCGCTGAATCCGATTTGCAAAATTGTTTGGCTCAGCGAAAAAATAAGACTGCCAACTCAACTGCATGTTCGCAACTGGTATTGTGTTCATTTGATTTCCGGAACATTTACAGACGAGTTCAAGACAATAGAAATTATTAGAAACTAGATTTAATGGAAATGCCACAACTTCGTTTAGTTAAAGATTCGATTTATGAATAAAAGTATAATTAGTAGGGTATATATATTTATTTTTGCACTATATATATCTCAATTTATTATTATATACTGAAAATTGTTTAGTCTTGTTATCCCATCTAAACATACAGATTTCATGCATTATATATCTGTCGTATAAAAACATAACATATTTAAATTCATTTTACAAAATATATTTCTAAGGCTTCACTATTAATTTGACCACAATTGTAACTGAGAGTGTCTGTGTACTGGTGCATATTTGCATAGCCAGCGGAAGTGGGCAGCTGTCATGGCTTCCATTTGTCGCCATTGACTACGACTACGCATGCAATTTGAATGCATCCGTGAATTGCCTTTTGCGGCGAGTTTTTCCCTTCCCACTTTTTCCAGTTTTCAAACTTTTCTTCCTGTCCTCCAAATTTCATTGTTGGTTTTTCTTCTTTTTTTTAAGCGGTCAAACAACCTATGACAAGTGCTGTTGGGTGGCAATTAGGGAAGGGAACTATCACTGCACCTGTGCCTGCGTTGCCAATTAGCGCTGTTTATGCCCACGCAATTAACAGACCTGTTAACGCCTGTTTACATTCGCTCAGGCACACAAGCCCACTCATACACGCTCATTGTCAACCTTTGACGCGCACAAACACACACGCACACACTCTCGAGACGGGAAAACAAAATCTGAATGAGTAATTGACGTTTTAATAAGTGTCACTTGACAGGTTGCAAGCGCCACGTGCCGGCGCTTTATGCAGAGAAAAAACATTAGAAATAAATATGATATTTTTAAAAAATTTGACAAAAATTATTAAGAGGTTTTATTTTCTGTAGTGCTTGTTTAGGTTTTAGTTTTTATTACCCCGTCCAATTATAACCTATAACTTCTTTAAGTTAAATGTTGCCTTCAAGTCAATCAAATTAAACAAAAAAATCGTTTTTGTTTTCCATTGTGTACACCACAGGCCGCATAAGGCACATATCATATTATAACGACCAAGTCCCATACGCTTCCACGCATTTGTATATCTTTGGCATTGTCAGCTGGCAGAGCTGCCTGCGCTGGGAAATTAAATTAAGTTGACACAATACAAAAGCCTGGGGTGCGTATTGTTCAACTGGCTCACGCGGCGTATGCTTAATTTAAGCATATAAATGTTTACTCTGCTGACAATGCACGGGGCCAGCTCTCAACTCATCCTTTTACCTGTCTGCGCGGCGCAGGTGTTTCCCTTTAAAAAAATAAATGTACACCGCTTTGGGAGTGACAGGCCAGTCAACTTTGACTGACTGACAACAGGGAGAGAGAGCAGTGACTTTCTGACTTCTTCAGTTAATGTTGTCTGTAAAAAGATAAGCATACACTTCCAAGGTAAATATTTATTGGACTCAAATCAGCTTAAAAGCATTCTCTTTAAAACTTGTATTCAATAAAATATACACGCGTTTCTGGTTATTAATATTTTCCAAAAACCAAAATACACATTAGATAAACATTGGTTATATTCCGAGAAGGCAGCATTTTCATGTTAATGAGACCCAAAATAAATTCCCAATAATTTACCAATAGATTGCACAAAAATTTGTTTGCCAATTGCTATGCAACCGAATTATTATTGGAGACCGAATTGAATCACGGAAAATAACCAGAGACACGCTTCAATTTGGTCTGACACATTTCCTCAAGCAGGCACTCATAAATATGGAACGAGTTCGCACAGATCCGAAAATACATATAAGATTCGTATAGACATTGGCGGCGGAAACGTGAGCAACTAGACAAATAAGCAGGTTATGAAAGCATAGAAGCAGAGCCAAAATATACATTTATATTCAGAGTCCTCGCACTCCGCTGAACGCACATATCGATACTCTGCGATTTGTTGTTCGTTCCTCGCCTCTGTTCGATTTTTTGTGAGCATTTCTCCGTGTTTCCTTCGCTACGCCCACGTTATGTCAGACAATGCTCACAATTCACACGCTCGATTAACATTCGGGAATAACACTCATAATTGGGGCACGGCATAAAACGCGGCCATAAAAACAACAAGCAGATGAGCAGAACAAAAAAATGTGTCATATGAAAATAATAAAAAAACTTCTATTGCTGATTATTGTGGGGAATGTCATTGCGGGGAAACAAGCAAATTTAAAATGTTTATTTTCCTGAAAGCTTGATAATGTTTGAGGCAAGCAACTCAGAATTTTATTAGATATTTCGAAGGTACTTTAATTATTTAACTGAACTTTAGTATACCTACTGGAGCTGCAAGTAATTTATTTAAAAATTCGTTAAACATGCAAACCACAATTTAATTTGTGTCATCTAAGTTACTATTTAAGTCTTATTATTTCTTGCCTTTAATAATATAAAAGAAATAAAATCTCCCTGCCATAATCATTTACAAGGACTGTATCATTTATCACAATATGTCAAGCTGTCGGAGAACGCAAAAGTGGCCCACACATCCTCCCATTTTTCGTGCGCTGCTAATGACGAGGAGAAGATGTTCATCAACATATTCAAGAACAGACAGGAATTTAAAATGCAAACGCATATAATTAAGACTATGCATGTGCTAGTCAAATGGAATTTGAAATGCACTGGGGCGGAATATAATACAGTGCATACAAATACGAGATTGTGTTGAAATGCAAACAGATTTGAGGACCAATCAACGCCAGCCAGCATAAAATGCCTGCAAGAATCGATATTAAACCCCTCTATTCACTTACCCGACACCTTCCATGTGTGGCTGTGCCAGCAAAAACAAATAGTTTTTGGACAAATCAAAGGACATATAAAAAACCTGCATTCAATCAAACATCGATGATAGCGATTTGAGTTAATTTTAGTTGCCTCAAGCGAATCAGAACAACAAGCATTTCAGAAGGGGTTTTTATATTTATAAAATATATATAACGACCTGTGTTTGCCATCTGTTTCAGTTCATTGAATTCCCTAGAAATTGTAATTAATTTTATAAAATTAATTAACCACATTAGCAAACACTAACAGTGCCCAGGGACCATGGCATATTTTTTGTATTATTTGTTGCCAGTAAATAGACTTTAACTGCACTGCCTTTAAAAGGGACTCTGATTGTTATGGAAATATATCTCCCAATTGGCAGTGGTTTCTGTGGAAGCTTTGCATACGAGCAATTAAAATTCAATTACCACTCTTACATTCTCACTTTAACTGTATAATTTATAAAGTTTGGCTAGCTCAAGATAAACAAATCATTTAAGTAAACTAAAGTTGACTTGTTGCGACCTAGTGATGCCCTTAAATTGTACATCTGTGGGAAAACAATAGTACAAGAAGTAATTCTATAATAAAAATATATTTTTCAAAATGTGTCTTTATTTTCTTTCTAGCTTAAGATTTTTAAAACGCACCTTTTTGTCTAAGAAACCTCTCTTATAATCGGCTACCCTCGCATATTCAATAGTTTTTGCCAAAGGAGTGTGAAAAATTTATGAATAATTCTTGGCCAAAGAGAGACACAGGAGGCGAGGATATTTGATCAGAGTGAAAGAGCTAATTTGGCCTGTGGGGATGAGACTTTCAACCTTCCATTGTCCTTGTCTGGCTTAAATTGTGTTTATTGGTTTTGATACAAATTGATTGCCTGAATGGCATTTCGGAATAATGGAAAATCTTGACTCTGGCCATAAGGATGCACACACAAATTTCCTTTCTCTCTGCAATGAATTTCTGCCATTTCCACAGCAAACGTCACAGGGTAGAAATGGCGTTGGAAAAACGAGGAAAACCCCATACACACACACAAGGCCTAACAACGGCAGCAAGCATAAACACTTGTTTAGCCCGAAGTGCATTTGTTTGCCATCTCGATACCGACTGGATGGGGCTGGGGACTTTCCAGACAGGCAAAGTTAGTGACATGCTCGCTTTTATTTATTTCTCCTCCGAACTCGGGAGAGCCCTCGAACTGTGCTCGGTCAGCGGCAGTCGAAAATGTTCATTAAAATGCAATTGAACTTTTGCCATGACACATGACGACGAGATCCAGCAGTGGCATTTGAATTTCAATTACTCCAATTCCACCTGGGGAAACGGAACGAAATCGCATTAAAGTCAGCTCCAACTGAATGATGATTTTGTGGCCATTTTGATGCAGCTGCAACGCAATAAAAACTTTAGCTCCGCCGGCCAATTCGCTGTCGTTTCGGGTTTTCTTGCCTCCGAAAAACTTTGCCGGCTTGTCTTAATGACTTCGAAATTGTTGGTCATGTGTGGCGGGGAGTTCGGTACGTGGCCAGGATGCCCCAAGGACAGCGACCGCAACAGGCACGTTTACTTCAGCTTTAGCCTTGGCTTCTACCTGCAGATGCATCTGCACCACAATGATCTCAATTTACGTGATGACTGCCCTTCAATGCTCTTGATTGCAACAGAGTTTTCTTTAACTTTCCCGCCAACCACTCGGAATTAAGGCACACGCTCACAGGTCAAGTCGGGGATGCCGATTTATCTCGAAACGGGAAATTCTTGAAATGCTATTGAAAAATAAATAAAAATTTAATATTAAAGCCTAACAATGTTCTTGCCTTAAAAATGTTTGTTAACATGATTTATGGAAGAATATTTTTATATATTTAACTTTGTATATTTCTGACTTAAGGGCACTAAAATAAATACACAACAAAGTAGTTTTAAATAGATATGTGCATCCCATTAAATATAAATATTTAATGCTCACATCTTCCATCACATTTTTAGAACACCTTTCTCCACTATCACCAACTGCACATAAGAGATACCTCGGGTGAACGGGGAAATGGAAAAGCTTTTAGTAGACTGCAATGACGAGGATTGAGGCCGAAACGTTAGATGGCCCCGTGTGTCAAGTATTACGCATACGCAACGTGCGACATAGTAGAGGAAAAGGCCATCAAATCATAATTGAGGCGCCCCGGCTGTCCATCAATAAAGTCACTGAGTGAGCGATGATGACCAAGCGGCAGGTCAGAATCGGATAAGTGCTGTCATAAAAGTGCGAAATTATTGATGCACTTCACTTTACAGCACCTGCAAGCAAAAAAAAAAAAATTAAAGTAACCTGCACTTAACAGCAAAGTTAACTAAGGGACACCGTTACAACCTTAAAGGCATAAAGAAATCAATCAAGAAAACTCCCGCCCCTGGGCACAAGGATCCCTTGGGTGTGAAAAAGGACGCCGAAGTGAAGGCGGAAAAGGTTTTTGCATAATTTTATACGTGTTCGGAATATCTCAAGTGGCTCACTTTAATGCCTTAAATATCTCTCCTTTGACTAGGTTTTTATTAGTATAAACCTAATTATGGGTACGCAGTAAAATGGTAGCGAAACCTACTCCATGTTTGGTAAGCAAACACAAGTCCAAACAGTTGGTGCCACAACAGCTGTCAGAATTTAAGTGACACTCGGCTGGAGCTTCCGTCAAGAGGATAATATGTGTTCTCTTATTGTCACATTATAATGTCATACATAAGCTTCTCAAGTCATTTTTTTCGTAAAATGTGAGGAATTTTCTCTATATACTACTTCGTGCAGGAAGAAACACCCTTGGAACGTTGTTTGTAAAGAGCTCCAAGTTCAGAATGTAATTACTAACTGAAGAAAAATTCCCTGATCAATCTCTGGCGAAAAAAAACCATGGTAAATTACATTCCTAATGGCTCCTTTGTGTTGCATCCATAAAAAAGGCTCAGAAAACCAAATGTAAGCAAGCAAGCAGTGTAAAATTACCTGAATAAAAACCAAAAGAGAATCCTTTGAAACTAGAAAGCAACACGAGCCTAATTGACAGGAAAATCCTTAGAAAAACTAACGGGCATCAGAGTCAAAGACTGGCCTAAGGTAACCGGCACAAAAAGAATGCTGAACAATTATAATCCCAGCTAGACACCAAGAAAAGCTCTTTAAATGAGAGCAGATAAACTCTAAAATTAAAAATAAAAAAAACCCCAGCCGGGACATATTTAGGTAACCCACCTCTGTCATTATCAACCGAAAATTGTTATGAAAATGACAGTCGCAAAAAAGTGGTTCTAAAAAATAGTGACCCAAAATAGAAAAAAGGCATGACACACGAAATGAAACCAGCAGCAAAGTTGTCAACTTTTCCGCACACACAACCGACAACACACACACACTCACACAATTGGGTACATGTGCTCTAAAATGAACATTGGGTGAGGACACGTAATCAGGATTAAAACATAAATTTTAATTAAAATCCCAGCCACGGTCTTGGCGCTGCTAAAAATTGCTTGTCAGTTGAAGGGGATAGAAGAAATGTTTTCCGAACTGAAAGTGGATTGGGCGGAGAGTCATTTACATAAAATGTACATTTTGATTACAATTATGAAGACAAGATTACGGTAATCGCATGTGATATAATATATAATTATATATATTCACGGCGATTACTAATACAAACAAGCAAGAATTCACTTGCAAATCCTAGAAATCTATATTAAAACACACAGCCAGACTGCGTCTGAGACAAATATTATGATTAGGCTCCTCCAGGGACAATCGAAGCAGACGCCAACAATTTTTTGTTGCTCCCAAAAACAGACACTCCATAAATATTGGCTTACATACGCCGATGGCCAGCAGGCGCAGACAGCCGGCTGGTCGACCAGACAGGCCTCCATTTAATTCGATTTATGTAATAAAAAGATCCCAATGCAAACACGCCGACAAATGCAAATTAGAACAAATAAATTTGGCAAACAAATGGCAAACAAATTACGGCCACAATAATTCTCGTAATAATGGAAAAAAAATCAACTTGCCCCAAGGCCAAACCGATGAACAACGAAATAAAAACGAAACGAATTTACAAATTGATTGCGCTAATTTTGTGAATCGAAAAAAGCACAGCCATTAAATATAGCTAAAAAGGCGGTAAATCTAAATGCTTACAAATCGATTTTGGATTAGAAGGTTAGGTTTTTAATGCGACAAAAATCAGGTTCCCAAATGTGTACTGATTTACATTTTATTTTGTGCTTTGTACTATGAAAATATGTATAGTATGAAATATTTAATGCTTATTTTATTGTCTTTGCAAATAAAATGTTTTCTCATATTTTCAGCATACAAAATTGTACATTTCTACTTATATAACTCTATTATAAATAAGATTTTAGGAACTCAAAGTCAAAGGACAACATTTGCATTTTAAAATCTAACTAAATTTTCAAAGTAATTACATTTAAAATTTAAAAAAGTTCATTTAAGCTCCTAAATTTCTTCTAGTCGGCTTTAATTACAGGCTGGCAGACTGTAACTAAACTCCCCAAACATCTGGCCAGCTCTCGACGGACACCGATTCGCATTCCTATTCCCTTACAAGGGCGACAGTCATAGCTCTTAACACCTGATTCAAGGATACTGCCACTTAGCCACTTGTTTGTGGAGTCCCTCCTGGACAGACACCGGACAGGAGAAAGGTGTCTGCGGCATCTGAGTAAACAGAGCTATCAGTTACGCCGGGTCGGTGGGGCCTGAGGTTTTCTGCGGGGTGGTGGAACAGTGGGATTCTTTCCGGACAATGGTATGTGTAATTCGTATTACCTTAAGGGCCCATTTGGCCTGTGAAAGGACGCGCTGCTTATGTGTGCGTGCGTGTGTCGTAAGGCATTTCTAATTATGCAAAACCGAGCAGCCTGGCGATGCGTTAATGGGCTATCCTAAAACAAGGGCGACACGTGTCCGGGTTAAAAACAACATGGGAAAAATTGAATATACCGACTACGAGATACCCAGTACACCAACATTCATTAAAAATGCTTCAGTCAGAGCCTTGCATTAAAGATTTCAAAACAAACCAACTCCTAAGATTAGTATAAGACTTTGTATTTGAAGTATTACATATTTGTTTTCGATTTTATAAGAGATTTTGAAGCTTTATGAAGATCACTTAAGAAGTTATTCTATATTAGTACCATATTTTTAGAATATCAAGAATATATGTCATAGATCCTTGAAACTATATTGTAAATAACTGGAAAAAAGGGGTTACACCCCGCTTTTGCCAGTGACAAACAAGTTTGCTCTTTGCAATTAATGTCAAGACTTTAAGAACCCAAATCCGTGCCTCAAGCCATTTGCCCTAATGACTACCAGATTTGTCATTATGCATATTTAATATTTTATGTTTACACGCAGTGCCCCAACTAATGGCTTGTCTCGGGGCCCCAACTATTTACAGAGCCACTGAGATTTGCGTGGAGCTGGCAACATGTTCGAGGCTGCGGCTGATGGCGAACATGTTGGAGGTGAATGTTGCAACTGTTAAAAAGTTAAGGAGCTGTTAACATATATTCCTTATTATCTTAGTTGGAATTTATTTATTAAAACATTTGTCTTTTTATTATACTACTTAGTTTTACAATACAAACTTAAGAAAATCTTAGCTTAGCCTAATCATTATATTTTAACTGCCCTCAAAGCAAAGCAATTCATATTTTAAATGCCCCACAAGTTATCACATAATCCAAACCGCGAATAATAATGAAAAGCACTTATCACTTTGATTAAAGCCCCAAAATCCTTTGAGAATCATCCCAAAATTTATTTTGCCGCTTTTGTCCAAAGCCTAGGATACATTTTATTTAACAGTTCATTGGCCTGCGGCCCGAGGCATGCCAATCAAATTAATGCCAGCCCCTGAAAAATTACTTTTCTCATTTGATTAATAACCTGCGGAACAATGCCTAGCCGGAGCCGGAATCTTTTTTGGCCAAAAGTGCTCATAATAGTCTTGGTCTTGCGGTGGCGGCATATTTTGCGGTTGCCAACGAGTTGAGCCAAGGCCGAAGCCTGGAAGACCGGCACTTTAATTAGGGGAAACACAATTAGAAATTCCCCAGCAAGGGTCCGCACCGGGTTTTACGATCAAATCCAAGCTTAAATTTTAAATTGAGATTTTGAGAATCGGCGGTAGACCAGCAGGAAATGGTATCTTGAAGTAAAAACACCGGATGATGATGATGATGATTAAGTTTGGGGCCAGACTGGCTGTCCTTTTGGCCCTGCTTACTTCTGGTTCGTCCTCCTGAGAGAGCTTCTTCCTAAGGACACGACACTTTACGTGACTTCCTTAACATAAACAATTTGTTTGGAGGTCTTCTCCGAATTTCGGCGTAATTCCAGCACGAATGCTGGGAGGCGGGGCGGGGCAGCCAGCCTTTGTTTAGTTTATGGCACAGCTCACACAGGACAACAGCTGACTTCCGGTCCGCTAATGCCGGAGACAACTGAAGAATTCCGCTTTTCCGGCTTTTCCAACAACGGGAGGTGGGAGCTGGAGGTGGGTGGTAAAAGCAACTGCGACCGTTGACAGCTGACGAACAAACGCTCTCCCCATCCCGATAAAGTTTGAGAATACTTTTCCCCCATTGACCGCCGAGTGGGGCACATAAAGCGTTTAAAGCATGCAAATAAAACCAAGAATTAATACTCCGACTAGTCCGGGAACTTCATCTTCGAAGTTCTTTGTGGCACTTCCGAGCAGGCAGCTTCCGCATAAAGATAACATAACAACGACTAAGTGTGCGAGCACGAGTATCTTTTGTGCATCCTTGGGCCGCTCCTAACATTTCCTTTTTGGCTGCAATTGCCAGCACACAGGCGAACGCCATTGCCAGATTCTGTTGGCCATAAATGTGGCTGACAGTAATACCAAGTTGGCTAGCTTGGGGTCATATCGGATAAAGCTAGCTTTAGGTAGGCTTTTAAACAGGCTTTTTTTATTCAAATATTTATTCGGATATTATAAAAGTAAGGAAATATTTATAAAATATGTTTGCAAGATATTTTAGTAATCTATATTCTTAAAGCCATTACTAACTATCTTTAAGACCTACCCATCGGTTTTTTAACTTAATCATCACCCTTGTTTTGTATTTCTTTCCGGCACAACACTGATGGCGCATCCTGCGGCAAGGACTCTCGACCCGCCTTCATTTCGTGGCCCTGCCCTGCAGCCAGTAGTGGCGGTAGAACTAACGTCATAATCAAAGTGCCCGAACCTTGAACCAGACGCACAATAAAAGTAAATGTCCTGGTGAACGCCGAGGAATAGAGAGAAAAAACAAAACAAAACACAGCAAGGCAGTGTCCTGGCTAGTCGGGAACAATTGTTTAACTGTGTGATATGCCGCAGCTTGTGTGCTCATAAAAAGAGCATAAACATTTTTATGACTTTGCCCCTTTTTTCCCCGATGTATAACATTAGATGGCGCTCAAATTGTTGCAAATTAGATGTACTTAAAAGCGAGTGGCCTAATGGAATACATTTAATGCTGCTTCTATTCTACATTTAGATTATTTATTTGCGTCTTTTGTCTAAAGCAAACCACTACTCGAAAGTGCTGCGGGGAAGTTCAACAAGTACTACATTAAAAATATTTATCTTTCTTCTTTTTTTTTGTATTTTTGGGTTGCTGAGCACCCCCGGCAATTGACTTTCGTAAACTTTTTCTTCGTGGAATTGAGGGCAACTTAGCCGTGGCTTAAATGGCAGCAAATTTTGAGCAAATATTTGGCCTACATTAGCTCCCTCAGAAATTAAAGCGTTATACATAGCTACCAAAGTCGTATTTAACACAGTCCGATATTGTTTCGTACGTGCCTTTGTATAAATCACAGTTTTTTCCCCTATGTTATTCTTTTTTCATTTACTTCGTGGGTAATAAATCATCTTTTTTGCCATTTTCGATTTGTCTTCATATACAAATAGCAAACAAAAGTTTGCCATTCAAAAAAAAAGATGGCGAACCGTAACGAACATTGGATAAACAATGACTAAGGAAAACTGAGTGACTGGAGTGAAATTTCTGGGTAAGCTTATTAATGTTGCACAGTAAAGGAAGTCGGATAAGAAGCTCAACATAACATTTGTTATCGGGGCTAAGCAAACGGAATATGTGATATGGTAAGGAATCTGCTTTAATATAAGTCAGCATAATGAATTTGAGTAAATGTTGGCTAAGTTTTACTAATATTTTTTTTTCGTTGGTTTATATTCATAGTTTCAATTTAAATTTATATACAACTGAAAACCTCTGTTAAATTTAGTAACTAAATTATTTATATCTTCAGTACCAGCTTGAGCTCATCCCGTTTATTAATGAACAATTGGAGGAAA
>JAEIIJ010006927.1:0-11845 GCA_018904815.1 Drosophila ogumai
AAGAGAAAGGGAGATCATTGGACAGGGGTATTGGGGAGTTGCGGGGCGGGAAGGTGAGCAGCTGGGAGATGACGCCAACATCGCTCAGCTGTTTCTCGCCCGGCCAAGAGCCAAGTTAAGAGCCGCCGCCTTATAAATAGCCGAGGCCCGCCTAGAAGTCGTCTCAGTTGAAATCGAACAATCTCGGTGCAGCTACTGGCGAATCCCTCATCGAACCCTAATTAATTTGTTTTTTTTGTTATTATTTTACGTTGACATTACTTGCCTGCAGTGCGTGTTTGTGTCCCAAGAACTTTAACCAGAAAATGGTGAGTTTCAGCCGAATCGAACTCCCTCCGCTGTCATATTTTTTGTATTATTTTCTGTGGGTGTATTCTTTTGCAATTTTATGTTTTTTTGTTTGTTTGTTGACTCAATGCTCAATGAAATTACGCACAAAGACAGTACATAATAATAAAAAAGAGTGCAATCGGACGGTGCTACGTGAATGGAATATTGAAGCACTTAAAAGCACATAAAACCAAAGTAAACACGGCTTAAACCACCAAGAGGAGCGTCCCAGTTAATTGAGAACTTGGGCTTTTTGCTTAATGTTTACTTCCGGCCCAGCCGGACATTGTCGGCATTCTCAGTTCAGATTTCTGTTAACATGGAACATGGAAATAGGAATGTTTATATAACGAGAGGAAAATGTCTTAAGATGCATTTGTTGAAAATTATAATTTGGCTTTTTAGTGTTCAAATTTTTATTTTATTAATAAAATTATTTATTTGTTTATTTGTATTTTTTTAAGCATCTTTAAATTTGCATTTTGTTTGCTAAATAATAATTAATATTTAATAATGATTTCCGACAATGAAAACTTTAAACTAACATAGATGAAACGCAATAAAAAGTTAATATTTAGATTTATATATTTATACACTATCGATATATCTATCCATTCTGCCTTTAATTTAACAATTTTAATTTGTGAGCTTTGCAATGAACCTAAATATCTGTATTCAGTAAGGGATAACCCCATGTTTGTATCCATAAGATACGAAAATAATTGTAATTTAATTTTTCCCTAGTCAAAAAAATCCTTAAAAAAATATAAAATATTTTAATTTTATTTTACGCACATAGATTTGTTCCAAAGTTGGACATACTCCTCAGTAGTTTTCTTACTTGCTTAGAACAGAAGCATTAGTTGTACATAAAAACCCTTTCACATATCAATCCATCAATCAAGAAACCCGCAAAAGTAAATACAGATTTGGAGGCGAGCTTATAGCACCGAGAATCTCATTATATATTTATATTCCCACATGGAGTCTGCAGACCCACGATCGGTTATTTGTCTTAAAAATGGTTTTCGCTTGCCTTTCGTCTTGCCATTCATAATTGTCGAAGATCAATCACTCTAAGAAGTTTAGAGCTCGACAAACAAATAACAAAAGCATTATTAATTGCTTTAAATAACAATATTCGCAAGGCAAACAAAAATGGAGATAAGTCTCTCAGAGACCACTCCAGAGCAGGTGTTATTTATAAACCCCAGAGCTGATGTATTAAAATTGAAATTAAAATAAAAATTACCATTTAGAACCAACGACAATAGCCCTTGCTACAACCCGTTCCCAAACTAAATACTATATGTACAAATATAGTAATCCAATTTCCCATAACAATTTCCTCCCTCGGTGGATCCGGCTCGAACCTTATTCGCCGAATGATCGACAACTAAATGAATTCGGATCTGGACTGCCATATCGGTCGCTCTTGGTCGGTCACCAGGGTAATTCAATAAGGCAGCCGCCAATGGTTTCATTTGCATAATCTTATTGTATTCCGATTCCAATTCCGATTTGATTCATTTATTATTAAGCCCGAATTGAACTTCCAAAGAAGCGGACAACGAGTTTATCTCCTCTGTGTGTCATCCGCGAAACAATGATCGCGTCGTTGTCGTTGTCGTCACCTTGAACGCAAAACCATATCATCATCGATCGTTATCTCATCATCGAGGCACCGGGCAAAGCTAAATAAGGTGTCATGTTGCTCCCTGGCAGCCAGAATGCCTTTAAGCACTTCAAACTAATGTTTGTCGCCAGGGGTTTTCCAGATTACTTAACACTATTTGTCGTTAGTTATGGCCCATTATTATTATTTTATGGCAAATAGGTAAGGAGGATGTTTGTGTTGATAACATAACAGTTGATATATATGTTAAATTCTGTTTAAAACAAATAGTAAAACAGGCTAGATTTTATTTAAAATTTAAAAACTCTCCGCTATGCAGGGTTATCTTGAGATCTTCACGGTTACTTGGGTATTTTCAATAAAAAGTATTAATTATAATTAAATAAATCATTTTTATGCGAATATCCAATAATAATTATTATTCTTTGAGCGATTAAATTAAACTCAAAAATTAATATTTTAAATTTGTTTAATATATAAAAATTGGTATAAATTCCGTTTTTATCTGGCTTTTCGACTTTTTAAAGAAAAGATTGATAATTATTATTTATTTATTTATTATAAATTAAATTCAAATTAAGCCACAATTCTGGAAATGCCAAAAAACTAAAGATAAGGCTAAGATAAGTCCTTATTTTATAATTAAAAAATCCATACTTGATAAAAATTTACAAAATTAAATTAAAAACTTTAAAATAAATATTAAACTATTATAATAATTTATAAACCTTCATTTTGCAGCAACATCGGCATCAGCTCCTGGGCCTGGCCCTCGTGGCGGTGGCCATCGCCTCCCTGCCCCAACTGGTCGCAGGTAAAAAGATCGAGAAGCGTTGTCTCAACTGCTCGTACCGCACGTATTACACGTACGGCGACGGGCGCGCCCTGCAGCGGGTGGTCTATAGGGATCCGGTCTACACACGTGGTATTTATTCCCCCAACTTTCCGTACTCACCACCCACACGGCCAGTAGCCGAAGCAGCACCCGCACCCGATGTACATATGAGAGCACAGCGCCCACACTGAACCCCACTGATCCCCCACCCACACCCACTCACTGACCCCCGTACCTCCGTATAGCCATAGAGCCGTAGTGCTAACCCCTAACCCCTAGTAGTCGTAGCAGAGCCCACGTAGACCCGCGCCGCACCTGACCATCACCACCTCTTCTACGCTCTGTTCACAGCACAGTCTTATGGATGCAGCGGCAGTCCCTGTGGGGTGAACGCTGTCTGCCAGGAGGCCTCCGGCGGCAGGCCGGTCTGCTCCTGCCCGCCCGGCTTCAGCGGCAATCCGCTGACGCACTGCAATCGCGGCGAGTGCCTGGACAATGTCGACTGTCGCGGCGACCTGCAATGCAAGGACAATCGCTGCGTTAATCCCTGCGTTGGCGCCTGCGGCATTGGCTCCAACTGTGACGTAAGTGCCAGAGAATCCACCAGCATCTCCTTCAACCTCTCCACTCTACCATCTGCTTCCTTTTGCTCTTGCAGGCCCGCAACCACGTGGCCGTGTGCAGCTGCCCCGCGGGCTACAATGGCGACCCGTACCATGCCTGCCACCTCAATGATCCAGGTGAGTGCCCACGCCTTCGCTTTCTCCCGCCCCCGGGTGCTCGGCACGTGCCGAGAAATCGGATTGGGATGTAAAAAAGTGCATGCCCTCCAACTAAGCCGTAGGAATCAGTAGGGATTCCATATTTCAAATTAAATATTCTGTTCGGGATTTTTGACCAAGGTTTGGAAATGATTTTTTGAGAATAAGTTCAAGTTAAAGTTTAAGTTTAAATTTTAAGATTTAAAAAAAAGAATTAATGGAATTCTTTTATATTAATTGATGGTTTAATTCAAAACTGAAGCTTATTCAAAAAATCTGAAGAAAAAAACTCTAAGGCATTCCAAAAATTTAAATTTAAACACAAATTTTTAGAGAACCAAAGTCTGCCTCTAATTTTATTTTTATTTATTTATTAGCTTTAATTTAAGTGTATATTTTTTAGTAAATTCATTATGGCATTCTCTTGAAAATATAGACATAATTTTCACAATTATCAAAAAGCAAATAAGTAAAATATGAGCAAAGCTTGTTTTGAAGAAGGCTCTTTCCATGCAAGTAACCAATTTTTTAGCCTGTTGTCCTAAGTTTTTCTTAAACAGAATCGCTTAATATAAATATATATTGTTCTTAAAGGAAGGCTAGGCTCTTACAACAAAGCTCACAAAGACGCCTTGAGAACCTGAATATTTTGTAGGTCAAATAAAATCAAGACAAACTGGTTTGGACGTGGCTCTGGGACAGGGCGAAGGTTATCCCGGACAGGAAATTATAACGATGCTTATAAGGGAATAATTGATTTTTGTCTGCATTTTTTGTAAACTAACTAAATGAGGGCTTTTGCTAATAAATATATTATTTAGCTTTAATAATATTCATGTAGTCTTTTTGTAAACAACACAACAAACATCAAGTTCCAAGTGAGTGGGAATTGGCGGGTTCCGGAACCTGTCAGTACATCGAATAATTAGCAGTCATTGTTTGATACATCTATTCTTAGTGAAAACCCACTGGCAAATCCAACTGGTCCTGACCAAATTGGGCCAAAGAAGCCAGCGAAACGCGGCTTGGCTTGTGGGCTTGGCTTGTATAAAATTTCGCGCTCAATGATAATAACAATAATAATAATAATAATAATCAAGCCAGCGTTGGAATGTCCAACGCCCAACGGCCTTTGTAATTTTATGGTAATTAGCCGAGCATTTCGTTTCATAATTGTCAAGATCAAGGACGCTGGCTAGTGGGCGGCTCACAGCCCCAAGGCCAACTACAGGCCGAGTGCCGAGTACGGACATTGGGCGGAAAAGCAGCCCGGGGTGTCAAGTCAACATCCGATTATGGTTATAAACAGTACAGGGCCCAGAGCAAGGTGGGCAGTTTGTATTTCAGGTAGCAAGCAGCCTAGGCCAAGAGTTGGTCAACCACAAAAAGGGGGTAGTGGCTGTGGAAGGTGGGCGGTGGTCGGTGGTCGGTGTCTTTCTCAGGCAGAATTATCTTTTGGCAAACGAAAACAAGAATGAAAGCCATATATGTACAGGGTAACCAGTATTTTACACATTTTTTTTACGTAGCAGAAACAAAGTTAATTTTTTATGTAACTAAAAGTATGCTATATTTGACTCTTATAAGTTTAAAAGTAATTTATTCACGAATATTTGTTTCCGTGTCTTGTTATTTTATTGTGAAAATAGTCACTTGTCGGGGGGTTTCAATTTCCCCACCCACTTTCGTCACCCCGTTCACCACCTTCTTGGGGGACCTCGGCTGGGCGGCCTGTCAACATCCGCTGTCGCTGTCCTAGTAGCTGCCCAATGTTTGATTTATGCCGGGTCATGTGATTTATGTCCCGGTCAAAAGGTTGTACTCGCACCAGTAACAGGAAACGAGAGAAAATCCCAACCAAGGGCAGTCAACGGGGCCAATAATTGGGGTCGAGAAATAGAAAATCAAATTCAAATAGGTCAGAGGTCTCTCATTTATGCGCATATTTTTCGATTTTACTTGTAATTTTTCTTTACTTTTATGACTGATGATGATGATGATGATGATGGAGTTCCTTTGGAAAAAGTGACACCATTATGAGGCCTTTTTACTCGCATTTCTTCATTATTTTTTGGCATACTTTGTAAGAAGTATGAAGTTTCTTGAACTGAAAAGAAGCTTGTAGGTTGAATTAAGGTTCGGTTAAAGATTACAGGAAGCAAACAATTCATATGACATAACACATAATGCTGTATAAGGTCTCCGAAATTCCAGCTTCAAAGCTCTCTCTTTTGGTTTCAAACTGGATAGTATCTCAACCTTGAGCAGCAATCCAACTTCCTGAAAGTATTTTCTTGTCCAAACTGAACTGTCCAGCTTTATATCCTTAAAATGACTAAAAGAAAAAGGAAGTGCAGCAACTCTTCCCTCCGCTTTACCAAAGAACTTTTGTAACGGGAGTGTTTTTCCAATTTTACGAATTTTCTTTGAATTTCACTTGGCCACAAGAGCTGCTCCATTGGGATTGCATCTGCTTGATACTACACTTCCGTTACCCAGAAATGCGGGCACAAGGGGAGAAGCCAACAAACGAAAACCCACCCACCCACTCCCTGTAGTCTGTTCGTTTTACAATTTATGTTTCCAAGTCAGTTGCTAATTGGAAATGCAAATAAATATTGTATTGCAGTGGGAAATGAGCGCCAGCAAAGGGGACAAAATTAAAGCAACACGAGAAGAAGGGATGCAAATGAAATCAGGAAAATAAATATCGAAGGTCCAGGAATTGGAAAAACAGTGGTCAAGGCAGGAGTATACGAACAGGAATCCCAAATGAGCCGAAAATACAAACGAATTCCATTTATCAATGCAGCTTTAAAGGCGATAAACGACTCTCTATATTTTTTTATAAAATTTAATCTCTCAATCTTTTCCTGAATCGAAATCCTGGCTTTTAACCGACCCTTCTTCTTGCCACAGAGGAACAGTGCCACCCCAGCCCCTGCGGCGTCAACACCAAGTGCGAGATCATCAACGGTGTGCCCACCTGCTCCTGCGTCCACGGCTACCTGGGCAATCCGCTCAGCGGCTGCCGGCACGAGTGCGAATACGACGGCGACTGCAGCAGCCGGGACATGTGCAGCAACTTCAAGTGCGTGCCCGCATGCGGACAGTGCGGCACCGGTGCCACCTGCCGGACGGTGGCCAATCATCGGGCTGTGTGCGAGTGCCCCAAGGGTTACATTGGCAGCCCGTACACTGAATGCCGGCCAGAGTGTTATGGCGACTCGGATTGTCCGGCCGGCAGGCCCGCCTGCTTCTACGGCATTTGCAAGAATACGTGTGAGGGAGCCTGCGGCGTTGGCGCCGACTGCAACCTGCGTGGCTTGACGCCCGTCTGCAGCTGTCCCCGCGACATGACCGGCGATCCATTCGTCCGCTGCCGACCCTTCACCAAGGAGGACCTCTGCGATCCGAATCCGTGCGGCACCAATGCCATCTGTGTGCCCGGTCACGACAACACAGGACGAGAGCGGCCCGTCTGCAACTGCCTGCCCGGTCACACAGGCAACCCGCTGAGCCACTGCAGCCGGGTGAGTGACTACTACACCTAGAGGAGATCCTTATTGACCAGCTTGATCTGACCCTGACTCTCTCCTTCTCCGCAGGGTGAATGCCTGAGCAACAACGAATGTCCCGATCATCGGGCCTGCATCAACTACCAGTGCATCGATCCCTGCATCGGCAAGTGCGCCACGGGCGCCAGCTGCGAGCCCAAGGCCCATCTGGCTGTCTGCCGCTGTCCGGCCGGGCAGTCGGGCGACGCCCTGGTCTCCTGCCGCCAGACGCGCACCTTCCCGGTGGCCAAGTACCACTGAGCAGGAGCAGAGTGGAGGAGCCACTGCAGCCGCACTGCCTGCCAGTCCCAGTCCACCTTTCCATCCCTGTCTGACCTTCCCCCCTTTATGTTTCTGTCTTTCTTGTACTAGTCGTTGATTAACCTCAATATTCTGCTCAAAAAAACACTGAAAAAATATATAATACAAATTTAAATAATAAAACAAGCAATAAGAAGTTTTACTCTGCTAAAAATGCATCTCTAAAATGCATTTAAAAATTTAAAAAACTAAGAAACTCGAAGATTCGTCATTAAAATTAAATGGTTTTTTATTACAATCGATAAATAAATACATACGTATGCATATATGTATATATATAAACATATGTATAAATATATAGTGTTCAATCTGGTGTATTTTTATTCCCATGAGTTAGCCGCTGTTCCTGAACTTCTCTTGCAGCGAAATGAGTAACTAGGCTTCAAGTATAAGTATTATTTATGTTTCAACTTGTTACAGACTTTCGATTATAGCTTTGGATTGACATAAACTCAGAATAAACACAATTAGTAAGTTGGCTTTTTTAAAAAAAGTTATGTGAGAAAAATATCAATCGGTCTTTCTTGATTTAGCAACACATTTTCTGTTTCCAGTCTTATATTTTGGGGAAGAACAAGAATTTTTTTTTGGAATTTGCAAATTAAATTTGGAAAAATCATAAGATTATGGAATAGTCGTAGTCAAAAATTAGGCAACCCAGGACAGGACAATAGCTCTTAACAAAATAATACCACAAAATGCCTGTAAAATGCCTTTAAATAACAAGATGAGTAACGTCAGGCGATCAGAATGAGCTAGAATTAGCACTCGTATTCCCAAGCACTCTAAATCTGGAAGCACAATTCATTTTCTTCATAATTTTAATACTCTCTACATGGTGCTAAGGTGTATCTTGTTATTATAAGGTCTTTGGTTCCACCTTATATCCGTCCAACACTCCACTTGGCATAAAAAGTACATAGTCCACGAATGCCTGAATGCCTCTATACAAGCGTAATTATAAAAAAAAAATATTAAGATTTAATCTTTTTTTGAATTTCACGAAGCAACCGTAAAAAGCCCTTTTTCTGCTTCTTGAATTTTTGTATATATTTCTGAATGTTTGTAACTCTTGGTTTCGTGGCGAAATCGTTTGGCTTCCCTTTTGCTTTTGTTTTCTTTTGTAATTGTAAATACAATTTTCCGTTTTGAAATATAAATATATTCTTGTATATAAATATGCGATTTGTTTCGATTTTGTTTATGTATATATTAATAAGTATATAAATTGCTAAATACATTAAATTGCGCTTTACACTTTTACACTTTTCTTTACGGCTATCTGGCATTTATCCCGAATAAAAACAAAACAAAAAAAAATAATTGTTGTCTCTAGTGGGTGAGTGGTGTTGGTGAAGTTGTTGTTGTTGGTGTAGTTGCAGTTGTTGTGGGTGTGGGTGTTGGTGTTGGTGAAGTTGTTATTGTTAGTGTCTTGTAATTGATGTTGGCGCAGTTGCTGTTGTTATTGTTGTTGTCTTGTTATTGGTGTAGTTATGGTTGGTGTTAGCTATGTCTACATGTGTGTGTGTGTGTGCGGCGTATAATACGCCAAGAACCCACATCAGATCCTACAAATTACGAGAACTGCCCCCCCAACGATTCCCAGACTTGATCCAGGTCCTGGTCCTAGTCCTAGTTCCGGTTTCCATACCCCTCCCACAGTCACAATCGCCGTCGCCGCCGTCGGTCCAGTTGCAAAGCCATTTTCCATCCCTAAGTAGCTTTCATCTGCAGCACTTCCGGCGATGGTTGTTCGTGGTGCTCAAGTTGACTATGTCCTTCTGCTGCTCGTTCGGTGAGGTTCTTAGCTTGTGGTGGAGTACCTGCCGCGTGATCGACAGAAACATGTTGTCCACGTTGATATTGTCTTTGGCGGATGTCTCGTATAGCTCGATGTCCATTTGCTTCGCGAAGCGCTGTGCGTCCTCGAAGATAACCACTTTCCTGTCCGGATCATCGTTCTTGTTGCCCACTGTTTGTGAGAAAATACGATGAATCAAATTATTGGTATGGGTTTCTATGTAACTTGAGCTCTAAGGTAGCTCACCTAATACTTTGTTGACCACATCGCAGTTGTTTTGGATCTCCTCCAGCCAGCGGCGCACATTCGCAAAGGATTCGCCATTCGTAACGTCGTAGACAACGATAACGCCATGGGTGCCGCGATAGTAGGTGCTAGTAATCGTCCGGAAGCGCTCCTGCCCAGCCGTGTCCCATATCTGCAGCTTCACGCGCAGCCCGTCGATGTCCACGGTCCGGATCTTGAAGTCAACACCAATGGTGGTTATGTAACTGCCCGAGAATGTGTCGTCCGAGAATCGGATGAGCAGCGATGACTTGCCAACGCCTGCAGAGGATTAGATTCAATGGAATTGGATTGATTATGGGATTAAATTACTCTGTTGCTGTGGGAGTTCGGGTTACCGCCGCAGCTGGCTGGCTGGCTGGCTGCAAAGAAACACATATCCTGGCGATGCGTCATAATTACTCATTGGAGAGACGTGCAGCCAGCCAGGGAGCAACTGCAGCCTAACCGGAATCGCCTGGTTTTGCAGCTGATTCACTGCATCGGGTCAGGTGGTGCAGGGCAGCGGCCACAGAATCGGGGACATCACACACTGGGGTGTATATTTATGCTATTTTTCGCTATTTTTAAGCATCTGCTGGGAATTATGGGCCCAGCGAAGCCTGGGAAACTGAACGAAACGGAACCGCGAACGTCAAAAGTCAAGTCAACTCACCGCTGTCGCCAATTATAAGCAGCTTAAACAGATGATCGAAGCCGCGTGCCATTTTTGCAAGTTGGGAGTGCTGTTAACAATGCAAAAAATGTTGCCACAAAATAAACTTGTGTGTTTTTTGCTGCTTTTTTGCTCCCACACTCTCACACTCGGCAAGCACACGCAGACACCTTGCCTCTCGCTCTCGCTATTGCCTGCTCGCTCGCACTCGTGTAGCCGGCTGTGGCTTTGAGATAAACTGTTGTTCTTTCTGGCTGCTGCTTCTCTTGTTGTTGTTGCTGCTGCTTTTGTTGTTGTAGTTACTGCTGCTGCGTGATAAGCTGGCTATTGTTATTGGTGTTGTTTTTGCCTGGGGCCTGGCTGTGTGTTAATTTATGTAATTGTTGTTGCTGCCGCCGTCGCTTTGTTATTTAATTTCCTTTGATTAAAATATATTCTCTTTTTTTTTGGCTGTGCTGCTGCTGGCGTTGTCGATGCTGCGTTGCGTTGCGTTTCTTTTGTTTCACTTTTTCTTTGCCGTTTTTATCAGCAAGTTTTCGGTTCGTAGGCGGCAGGCATGCCCGAAGCCACAATGCTGTCCACGGATCGCGGATGCGAGTCCAGCCAGAGATAACGGATCAGGGATTACGACAGTGTAGCCGGTTAGACAGCGATTTGGATTTTGCCAAGTCCGCCTCCCTTGCAATTTTCTGTCCCGCACGCACACACACACACACACACGCAAACAAATAGACGCTGGGCCAGACTGATTGTTAAACTTTTTTTTTTTGGTTGGAGCGCTCTGTGTTTGCTGGCACACTGAAATTTTGCAGAGTGGTGAGTGTGCTCGCTGCGCTGGGAGGAACGAAATGGATATTGGGACGTCTGGTGTCTGGGGCTGGCTCCTTAATTCATATTCTGGATAAACTATTACTAACGCACAAATACACGTAAAACAAAAAAAAACCTTGCGTCCAGTGTGACCAGGCAACTGGGCTGGGTCAAATACCGTCTAATCGCCACGTTGCCACGAGAGCTATCGATATACGGGTCACGGTTTTGCCTCTGTTCTTTGGTATGAACACACTGGTCAAACTTTGACAAATTTTAAATTTTAAAACATATAATTTTTAGTTTGTGGCGGCAAAGGTTTCTAAATACATATACATGGCCTACTTGAATAATACTCTCTTTCTCAATTAATCTCTCTCTCTCTCTCTTTCGATCAATCTCTCTCTCGATCAATCTCTATCTCTCTCTATTTCTTTATCTCTCTATATCTCTCTCTCTTTCTAAATCAATCTCTCTCTCTCTCTCTCTAAGTCAATCTCTCTCTCTTTCTCTCGATCAACCTCTCTCCCTCTGGCTACCTATAAATAGAGGCCCGCTTCGCCCCGCAGCCTCAGTCAGTGCGCGCCTCCCCTCGTGTTCACCTGTCGCGTGTGCATCTCAACCCTTCTGGAAGACCCTGGAAATGTGGGAAAAGTGCCTCTTCGCTGGAAAAGTGCAAGTTCATTTTGTATTCATGCAAAATCAACAAACATCTTTGCAATCGAAGGAATTAATCATCGATGAATCCCAGCCAAGTCTGCAGAGTGAAGATGGAAGCTAACAGAGTGTCCTTGACTGCGGTAAGCCGTTGAAGCGATCGGGACTAGAAAATTACTGCGGGTAAGTCAAAGCCA
>JAEIIJ010006936.1:0-11685 GCA_018904815.1 Drosophila ogumai
TATTATTGTAACGATGAAATATAGATTTTTTTTAGTTTATATTATTTTTAATGATTTATTTGTATAAATTCTATGATCTTTGAAAAGTTTTAAGTTATAGATATTCACAAATGAAATACTGCTTTTTTAAACAGTTACTATCATTCAACTTTATCCACTTAGGATTCCTGAAATCATCGCAGTGCTCTGCTCGTTCACTATTGCTGGGTTCTCCAGAAGCCCACAACTTAGATGCCACTGGCTTATCACTTGGAAGCCAAACATGTTTCCCCAGCTTCAATAAGTCGTTCCCTGAGGTCCAGAATATAAGCTTAGATTTTGCATTGTCCAGATATCGATTCATCAAGTCCCATTTCTCGTCAGTCTCAAAGGAGATCAAATCGGCGCCCATACTATCGCAGGAAGCACGGGCATCAAACCAATTTAAAGCATGCTTATCCTCAATGTAGTATAACTTTTGGCCAATAACTATAAGGCCATGTGACGTCATATTCACAAACATTAGGGCGACTAAGATAGCAATTTGTAAGCTTACGGAATATAATCTTTTATAGGATCTTACCATCCACATGGCTAAAATTTGTTTTACTGGCTAAAGAAAACGAAATGAGGCCCAGAAGGAACAACAGAGCAACGCACTTGGTAAACATCTTGAAGGTACTGTCTTTTCAGAGTGAAATCTAACCCTTTTATAGCTCAGAAAACAAAGGTGTTATCATAAAATACCTCCTCAAGCACGCAATATATAATAGCACTTGGCTGTATTATCACTAATGCATCATCAAAAGATACAAAAACTAATATTGATCGAGCTGTTAAGTCGCAGACTTACAAATTATTATATTATTTAAGGAGGAAGTATGGTTAACTTTTTTCAAGTCTTTGTTTTGCAAAGCCGTCTAAAGTAAGCTTATTAAATTTAAATATACAACATTTAAACAATTTTGTGTTTAATTTTGTGGATCCCGGGTGATTGCTTTGGCACAATATTCCTAAGATATTGAGCCCTAATAATAAAAACTAAAAAAATTACAAAAACTAATATTAAATACCATAACCCCCTTCCCTTAAACCAGTAATAACGACATACATATCTTCTTAAAAAAGGTCACCTTTTAATTCTACTTATAAATGTTTACAGGTCCACATATGCCAGCAGCTTGTCCAGGTGATCCACTCGCTGTTGCAGCAGCTGCTGCTCCTCTTCCTTTAGCTTCAGCTTTTCCAGTTGCTCTCCTTTGAGGAGGAAATGTTGCAGGAAAAGCCGTACACTCTGCTTAAATTGCTGAAGCTTCGTGTTCTTGGCTACACGTTTGAAGGTCTGATAAATTTCTCGCTCATCTGGGGCCAAAAGCAGCCGTACCATTACCTCTTTCATAAAGAAGAAACTCAGTTTGTCTAGCTGCATAAAGTCCACCACTTTCAGCACGGAGAGCTGCAATCCAGCCGAAAGGATTAATTGCTGAAGGAAACTGGCCAGATTGCGAATTTGTGGCTTTGATAGCGATTCGATATCGTTGATGCGATCCCAGCTGGCAAACTGAAATGCTAGCTGATATTTTCGATTAAACTGGCAGAACTTGAGGGCCAAATGGGCGTAGTAGGGATTGGCACGCTTCTCGTTCAGGGCACAATGGATGATCACATAGGCCACCGCTCGTTGATCTTTCAGGGCCAAATGCAGGATCTTCTCAAAGGCATCGACATAATCGGCGGCACTCATTATGATGCAGAAGATATTCTTTCGCTCTGCTGTATTCATCTGCTGCTTTTTGGCCAGCTCCAAGAGTTTGTCAGCAAAACCAGCGTTGGAAGTCTTGGACGAGTTCGCATTTTGCTTCTGTTTGGCAGAACCCATTTCGTTAAGGTTTCCCGTCCAGGCGGAGCCCACGATCCACCACTTGCCGACTTTATCGGCACGCAGAAGATCCTCCAGTGTTATATTCAAGGTAACCACATAGCGATCGTTCTTCAGCATGGCTTTTAAGCGCTTGCGCAGATTCTCCGCCAGCTCGGGATCGTATTGGGGTAACTTTTGCATATTGTTGTTCTTAACCGCATTCAGGATATCCACCATGAAGCGCAGGCGGGGATTCTCTTTCAGTTCCAAGGGAGCGGCGGCAATTTGGGCCTGAACTCGTTGCATCATGGTCTTAAAGGCCAATGGATCGTCTTTTCGCAAGCGGAAGCCAATGGTTTGTAATATCAGTAGCAGGCACTCCACACTCTTCTCGCAAAGCTCATCCGATAGTCTGCCAATCAGTTCCATCAGCAGGCTCAGTTCGAAAATCTTGAACATGTACATGTAGCAGAGGATTAGCACTAGGTTATTCAACTGCTTGTCCTCCACCTCCAAATTAGAAATATTCTTGACATGACCATCGAATAGCTCCACAAAAGTCTGCAGAAAGTGGGCGCCTATTTCGCTTCCTATTTGGGCATGAAGATAGGCCAATAGCACCATATGCTCCTGTACCATGCGCTCGTTGGATCGCGTGGAGCCTAGCAGAGCCTCCTGCAGCAGTTTTGTCAGCGTGTCATTCATGTTGTACCGCGAGTTCTTCATATATAGCGCCTCTATGCCGGCGGCAATCTTGTGGAGATTCGCCTCGGACAGGCGATTGAGCAGACCCTTGCACTGCTTCTGGAGGCGGGCCAGGATCTCGGCTTGCTTTTCGCTCGATCCCGCGCTGGCAGCTAACAGTGCTCGCTGATGAGGCGGTATATACTTTTGGCCCGTGGCAGAGGCCTCTTGCTCGATGGGATCGGGCAGGATGTTGCCCTCAGCATCACGTTTGCGACCGTAGATGTCCTCCTTGACTGTGAAATGAAAGGAGGAATTAGTGAATGACTTTATTTTGAAAATGCATTTACCTTTGGGTTGCTCTATCTCCTGTTCGGATTCCTCCTCGCTTTGTTCTTCATCGCCGCTTAGCTCCTCATCCTCCTCATCATCATCTTGTGACGACTCATCATCGGGCAGATCGCCCGCTAAGCCATCTTCCTGCTCCTCATCTTCTTCGCTCCACATGCCCGCCTCCTCCTTCTCCTGCTCCTCCTTCAGGCGCCGTTTACGCTCCTGTTTTTCCTCCCATTTCTGCTTCTCCTCCTCGTCGTCCAGTACAAAGTCCAAGAGGTAATCCAGACCATCATTGAACATTTTCCTCACCAGGCGATTCTTGTCCTTGCTTTTGTTCAGCTTCAGCTTCTTCTCCAGCTTGGCGATTTCCCGGTCCTCCTCCTCGTTCTCCAGGCGCAGTTGCTTGAGTCGCTGCTTCTTAGATTTGCCCTCCAGCTCCTTTTGCTGGCGCAGCTCTTTTTTCCTGACCTCCGCTTCATCCTGTCTGGGTATGGCGCCACCCTTAATCTTTACCTTCTTTCCCAGCGGCTCAAAGATCTCAACCTTCGCCTTTTTGGGCATCAGGGCGTCCACCTCTTCATCGCTGAAGTCGGAGGCTATGGATTCGTCCTCATCGGATCCTATTTCCCCGGATAAAAGCTGCTCCTTGGGTATATCCTCAGGATTTATTTTTGGTTTCTTAGTCTTTTTCTTCTTCTTGCCTTTGCCTTGCAGCGACTGCGCTGCCAGCGCCTCGGCTGCGGCTACCACGCGCTGTGTCCCGTTACTTTTGCCGGCGTGGTAAAGACGTTTATTTTCCTTTTTCGCCTCGGTTTTCTGTTTCCTTTGCTCCTTGCGTGTTAAGGGCTTCTTATGAGCCTCCTTTTCCTTTATTTTAACCATTTTCAGGCGGTATATACAGCCGACTTGTTAGACTTTTTAAAAATTGTTGTAATAGGCAAAAACAGCTGTTGGGGGTAATGACAAGTGTTGGTCAACAACACGTGCGAGTGTCCCATGGGCTTAGTGAAAAAGAGGGACTTTAACAGCACAGAAATATAGGTTTTAAAAAAATATTTTTAAAACTCAGGAGAAAGGATTAAAATATTGCATTGTTTTTTTTACTTACTTTTTTATGTATTACTAATGTTATTTTATTAATAAACGTGTTTTGGGTTTCCACTTTTCCCCACCCCTTTTGCGCCACCCTTGTTTCGCCGAAACCTTTGGCCTTTTTTAGTGCATTTTGAGAACGCACAACAGATTTTATTTAATTTCTGAAATCCTAAATAAAAACCTGAGCCCCTGACCCGCCATGTCCTCGAGATGGTATCCCATCTACCAGCGCGGCAATCCGCAGCTGCGCGTCTTCCTGCCCAACTTCTGGATGAAGCTGATCCGGCCGGCGGAGGAGCAGCCGCCCAATGTGGTAACCTTCTCAGTGTCGATGGAGATGACCAAGTATGATGTACGAAACTACCTGGAGAAGATCTACAAGCTGCCGGTGGTGGATGTTCGCACTAGGATAGCGCTGGGCGACACAAAAAGGGACCAGACCTACGGCTATGTAACCAAGAAAGATGATGTGAAGCTGGCTTATGTAACACTGGTAAACATGGAATTTTAAGGGCATTCACGGAATATTTAATAATTTTCTTTATTGCAGCCCAAGGAAGAGTCCTTCGTGTTCCCAGAGATGTTCACCGAAAAGGCGGAAAAGCAGGCTAAGGAGGAGAAATCGCTGGATGAGTCCAAGGAGGGCTTTAAGCGATTCCTAGATCGCAATAAGAAGAGACCCGGCACACCCGGTTGGTTTTCCATTTAGGTTTTATAACTGTATAGATTAGGTTATTTTTCTGTTGTTTCAACGGGGTAAATAAACATTTATTTCGAAAGTCCGAATTAACTTAAAGCTTGGCTTCATCTTTGCGGGCAAATCTTCCAGAGATATCCCTTACTGCTTCGTCTGCTTGACGGCGGCGGCAACCCAGGCACGGATTTTGTCCTCATCCTGAAGGCCCACCATGCGCTGCACTTCCTTGCCATTCTGCATCACCACCAGGACTGGAACGGCGGCCACATCGTAGTCCAGAGCCAATTCGCTGTGCTCATCTATGTCGACTTTGGCCAATTTAATTGATCCTTTCTGTTCGCCCACGACATTCTCGATTCGCGGGGTCAGCAGCTTGCAGGGATTGCACCAGCTGGGGGTCACAATAACATTAATATTTAAAACGGTTTAAGAAATAAGTACTATATCTACGTACGTTGCGAAAAAGTCCACAACAACGGGTTGCTGGCTGTTCTTCACTTTCTTGTCGAAGTCCTCGGCGCTCTGCACTTTGAAGATCTCCCGACGCTGTGCGGTGACTGACAACGGTCTCATCTGCTGGCCACTTCCCAGACGGCGCGTCAGGATGTTAATCATTTGTCGCTGCATCGTTAATTTGTTGCTATTTGTGGCGTGAAACGTAATGGGACTTTGTTTTTATTGCAGAATGAAGACAAGAGAATGTTAGTGTGACCAGACTGGGAAATAAGAAAAGGGTGTGGACACACTGATGCAGAGGTGATAATACTTTTGAGTTCTGGCGTTTAAATAAATTATTTTAAAATCATAAAAAAAAAATTGGAAAATGAAAAATTTATATTTTATTTAAGTTTTAGTCTTACCAATTAGGACATAATTAATATTTTCATATTTTTATAATTGGATAAAACAAAAAGCTAACATAAATAATAATAGCATTAGCTTCTGTGGCCTACTTACTACTCGTCTAGGAGTGTTTTTTTTAAATTTACACATTTCCATTTTATCATATAGTATTGATATATTTTAAACAAATTTATTGACTTTTAAACATATCATTGGCAAATATATAAAAATAACCTGCAATAAGTCAAATTATTTTAAATTATTAAGATAGTAAGAACAGAAAACTTGGCTTTTAATATAATTTGAATTCAGTGTCAACCGTATTTCTTCATTATTTTTAAATCTTTTTTAGAGAGAAACACAAACAACAATTTAGTAAACTCATTTTTTTCCGTTATCTGCTTCCATTCACTGAGCATCTCTAGTAGCCAGATTTCACCACTCGCACACGGTGTGCACACACTGGACCCTGGTGGCCTGCCACTTGCATATTTTTGTTTTTCGTAAAAATATCAAAGTTCTTGGCTACAAATTAAAATTAAAATTAGTTACACTCTGCAATACGTAATCGAAGGCGTTAATTGAACCAGTAACGAGGACGCCCAAACCCGGACAGTGGGCGGTAGAGGGGCCCAATTAGCGACATTGCCCAGCGAACTGCGCAAATGCCCGATGGCACTACTCTCGGCACTCGCCAGGCTGCAAATTAAGGAATAAAACAAGGAAGGACACAGGATGGATGACCTGTCGCAGGGCGACATCTGTCGCGTGTGCCGCTGCGAGGCGCAGCCGGACAGGCCGCTCTTCTATCCGTGCATCTGCACGGGATCCATTAAGTACATTCACCAGGACTGCCTGATGCAATGGATGCGCTACTCGCACAAGGAGTACTGCGAGCTATGTGGCTATCGCTTCAGCTTCCAGCCCATTTATGCCCCGGATATGCCCCGTGTCCTGCCGCTCAAGGACGTGCTTGTGGGACTTATGTCGGCCGTATTGGAGGGCGCTCGCTGCTGGCTCCACTACTCACTGGTGGGCATGGCCTGGTTTGGAGTGGTTCCGCTGTCGGCCTACCGCACCTACCGATACCTGTTCCGGGCCAGCTCCTTTGACATGATCCTCACGCTGCCGTTCGACATTTTCTCGATGGAAAACCTAGCGTCGGATGCCTTTCGCGGCTGTTTTGTCGTAACCTGCACGCTGCTATCGTTCATAGGACTGGTATGGCTGCGCGAGCAGATACTTCATGGCGGCGGTCCCGATTGGCTGGAAAGGGATGATGCACCCTTACAGCCTGCCGCCCCGGCTCAAGCTCCAGCGCAGGCAGCCGAGGCCGTTGCTGCGGAGCCGCAGGATGACAACAACAATGGCGATGCACCGCAGGATGTGCCCATGGATAACGAGGCGCCAGCTCCAGCGGATAATGAAGCAGCCCAGGATGCAGCCGCCCAGGAAGCAGCTGCTGCTCCAGCAGTGGCCGCAGCCGCTGTGGACGCCGATGCCGATGAACAGAACTGGAATCCCATGGAATGGGATCGTGCTGCCGAGGAGCTGACTTGGGAGCGCCTCCTCGGACTGGATGGCTCGCTGGTTTTCCTCGAGCACGTCTTCTGGATCATCTCGCTGAACACCATGTTTATATTCACGTTCGCCTTTTGTCCCTATTGCGTGGGCAACTTCATCCTAAGCTCCATGGATCTGCTGCAGCCGGAGAAGCCACTGCTGCACTTTCACGGCCTGATAACGACGCTTTTTGGATACTGCTGCATTGGCCTTACCCTGGTGGTGCTGCATTTCTTCGCCCGAGTGTTTCGTCTGAGACGCGTCTGCTGGTTCATCGGCCTGTGCTATATTGTGGTGAAGGTCTCGCTGCTGTCTGTGGTGGAAATCGGCGTGCTGCCGTTGATCTGCGGCTGGTGGCTAGACATCTGTTCGCTGCCCTTGCTGGATGCCAGTCTAAAGGATCGCAAGGCGAGCTTCAAGGCGGCACCGGGCACCTCGCTCTTCGTCCACTGGATGTTTGGCATGGTCTATGTGTACTACTTTGCCGCCTTTATATCGCTCCTAAGAGAGGTTCTGCGACCGGGCGTCCTCTGGATATTCCGGAATGTAAATGATCCAGACTTTAGCCCGATCCAGGAGATGATCCATGTACCGATTGTGCGGCACATACGACGCCTGGTTGCCTCGGCCATGATCTTTGGCTTTGCGGTGCTGCTCATGCTTTGGCTGCCCATCCGCATTCTTCAGTTTGTCTGGCCGAATTTCTTGCCTTATGCCTTGAGTGGTGATGCGGAGGTCAATGATCTGAGTCTTCAGTTACTTCTCTTGCAGGTGAGTGAAGCCTTTCAGGATTTTAAATCCTTACTAACACAAATCTTTATATTTTTTCGATTTATTTCAGGTTGTCTTGCCCGGCTTCTTTGAGCAAATTCAAACTCGAATTTGGCTTAAGGGACTCCTACGCATTTGGTGCACTGCCGTAGCATGGCTTCTGGGAATCCGTAGCTATCTGCTGCCTGCCCCTGAGCCAGAGAATAACACAGCCGCCGAGGAGGAGGGAGTTGATGCCGCCGCCGCCGCCGAGAATGCCAACGAAGGAGATGTCGATGGAGAGGGAGTTGCTGCTGCTGCACCACCGCCACCACTACCACCACCTCCGCCGCCCGTAGAACCATTGCCAGCGCCACGAAACCTAGCTGCCGCTCATCAGGCCATCATGCAGCGGGATGCACCCGTTGGTTTCCAGCCTTACGACAAGCCCTCACTGTTCGCCATCCGACTGTGCGCCTTGCTGCTCCTCATGTGTCTCTCCATTGTGTGTGCCGCCATGCTGACGCTCACGGTGCCCGTGTACATTGGCCGGCGTTTGATGTTGCTCTGGACGGGCAACCCGGCTGATAAGGCTGCTGCTGGAGCGGCTGTTGCTGGTGCCGCCGGAGCAGCCGGTGTGGCTGGAAATCTGGCAGCTGTGGATCCGGAGGCTGCTAGGAAAAACGAGCGACTGCTGCGTTCGCACGAGCTGTACACCGCAGAGATTGGTGGCTACCTGTGCTGGATTATATTTCGAGGAATCGCTGTGGTGGCCAATCTCCTGCCGCAAGGACGTGCGGCCATTATCACGAAGCTAAAGGATTGGGCGCGAGTGGCCTTGCAATACGCTTTGCCTGTCTTAACCCTGCTAGGAATCTTCGTGCTGGTTCCTCTGCTGTTTGGCCTGCTGCTGGAGTTGGTCGTGGTGATACCTTTAAGGGTGCCCTTGCGCAAGACACCCATACACTTCCTGTGGCAGGATTGGGCACTCGGAGTGCTGTACAGCAAGATTGCTATCGCCATGACCCTCATGGGTCCCGATTGGCATCTGAAGCGAGCCCTGGAGCGGGCCTACATGGATGGATTGCGCGACTTTGATTTGAAGTTTGTGATGCGTGACTTGGCGGTTCCAATAGTTACTACTTTTGGCTTAGCCTTGGCCGCGCCCTATGTCCTGGCACACATGGTGTTTCCGATTTTTATCGCCGACGCCTATGGACGACATGTAGTCGCTCGCATGGTGTATCCTGTTAGCTTTATTGTGGTGGGCAGCATCTGCTTCGTTTTGTTCCAGATCAAGCAGCTGAAGAAGCTCTATCTGTCCATCAAAGTGGATAAGTATTTGGTTGGCCAGCGGCTGGTCAACTATGAGCACCGCAAAAAGCAGCAGCAACAGCAGCAGCAGCAGCAGGCGGAGGAGGAGGAGCAGCAGAGGGCCGCCAGGGAGCTGAAGGAGCACCAGGATAGGGAGCGGGATAGGGAACGGGAAAGGGAGGAGCTGGCACGCGAACCGGAACTGGCGCAGCTTCTGTAACGAGTTAAGGTGAGATTGGTTTCATAAATTTGTAAAATTTAAAAGTGGAATATAAATTATTACTTTAAAAAATGGCATAGAGTGTGCTTGCTTTTATTTTGATTATCAATCTATTCAACTCATAAAAGATCTTGAATTTCTCTTTAAAGATACATATATTCCACGAGGAGCTATTGAACCGCCAGTGGA
The DNA here is from genome assembly GCA_018904815.1 of Drosophila ogumai. Taxonomy (NCBI): domain Eukaryota; kingdom Metazoa; phylum Arthropoda; class Insecta; order Diptera; family Drosophilidae; genus Drosophila; species Drosophila ogumai. Next base: position 9,532 of record JAEIIJ010006936.1, read on the forward strand.
GCTGCATAAGTTGATGGATATACATACATATATCTCTGTTTAGTCCATACGTTTTTTTTGGGGAGTTTTACGTGTGAAAAAATAAATCAAATTTTGGCCCCTGCTGCGGCTCCCTTTCCACACAGCCTTTAGTTTACTTTTCGTTATTATGATTAATAATCTGTTAGCTAAAATTGTTGTTAAAAACCTTACCCATGTATCGCTAATAGGTCCTAAGTTGTATGATATTTTAAGACAGCCGCTGCGCCAACCCCCAACACCCCCAAGCCCCCAGAGTTCACATAAATAATCTATTCAATGTAATTGACAACCTTCTATTAGAGTCATATGCAAAAAAGAAACAAAAAACCAAGAAAAAAACTAAATTTTAGAAAGATTAACAACCGAGCGAAACTTTCAAAGGAAAAATCCAAAAATTCAACATGGTAAAAGTGGTGAAAAAGAATTCTAAGGATAGTGAAGACATTTTCGAGCTAGCTTTACGAACTGTAAAAATTATACATGTATACATATAAATATAACTGATTTAAAAATAATTAATAAATTTAACTTTAAACTTCAACGGGAATTAAAAACAATTGTTTTTTATTCAAATTTTCAACTGAATACATAATTTCCTTATAAAAACTTAAAGAAAATATGAAAATACAAAAAAAAAATTTTTTAAGAGATGTCATTCGCTTTAAATGTTTTGGAGTAAATGTATATTATTATTATTTATAACCTAAAAAACAAGTTTTTTAATTTTTAAATTTTTCATGTTTAATATTCCTTTTCACAAGACATCTAACAAAAATTTGCGACATTTAAAATTTCTAAAAAAATATCCCTTTTTATTTTGTATACTATTAAATAGTATTTAATAAATACCTAACTTTAACAAGACCTTTAAGGACCATTTAACCCTTAACCTAAAAAGTAAGTAAAGTAAAACAATTGTGCTTGTTTACACTTATAAAACCGATTGCCAAATGATTATTGTGATCCATATAACCGTTCAGACATCTGTTATTCTTGTGCGCCGCCAAGTCAAAAGGCATAAGAAATATAAACAGACAATTAATCAACGTCCAAACATATTAAATGAAGCACCATATAATACGTACAAGTGGGGGCCAGTGGATGAGAGGTGCACTCAAGTGAGCTAATCATTGAATTTGTTCTTCTCAGCTGTGAGGGGCGATGTCAATCATACGCCCTGTGTGCCAGCAGCAATTGACAGACACGAGACTCCCCCCTCCCCGCGTGCGTATGAGGAATGACCAGTAAATAGTGAAGACTGAAGAATGAAGGGAATTTCAGGATGTTTTCCCCAAAATGCCTAACCGAAACAAAAAACAAAATAAAAAAAAAAAATAGCTCGAAAGTTAGCTCCAATTTTCCGTTGTTGGCTTTTCCCCCCCGCAAAAAAACTTTGGGCTTTATTGTGAATTTGTTGCTGCCTGAAACGACGACGAGGACACAAATAGAAAAGTTGGCAATGTTTGTAACTTAAATTGTTTTGTGGTTTGACATGGCCACGACTGTTTCGACCGAAAGCAAAGTGGCTTATGTGCCGTGGCTATTAAAATGTGTGGCAGGTCCTCTCATTCCCAACGCCATACTATGCCCGCCTACCATTCCCTTTTCCCCAGGACTTTACCAAATTAAACACTTACCAAAGTTGGCGTGGGCACAGGGACTGGGAGAGGGGACAGTGTACAGTGAGGAGCAGAGATAAACAAATAATAAAATGAAATCAAATAATTTGCATTATGTCAAAGTTGAAAGTTGCTGAAACATTTTACTTTTCAGCGCGTGCTTAAGTAGAGGGCAAAACCAAATGGGAACAAATGGACGTCGGAGGCGGTGGTGGCGGTTCGACATTTATATAAAGTTGACAAAACTTTGGCGCGTGTTGGAGTGACCCAAGACGGGGATAGTGGCGTCCAATCCATCTCTGTGATTTTTACTCCCCCACTCCAAAGGCGAAAGGTTTGAGTTGCGCGGTTCAGTGGACCAAAATGTTAAATAAAGTCTTTTGAAATGGAATAAATTTTAATTAATCAAACTGTTAGTATTTAGTAACTCAAGCTATAACACTAAAAACAGATATTTTTTTATTATATTTTACCTATACTTATAATGTTTACAGTTTGACAGTTACAGTTTTAC
>JAEIIJ010006939.1:0-19858 GCA_018904815.1 Drosophila ogumai
AAGTTACCCCCCATGTAACCTCATTGAACTGTCGACTTGCGGTGGCGATGAGCAATGAAAATGAACCAAAATTGGAAATGAAAATGGGAAAAACTGAAAAATGCCAATGAAATTCCAACGCACACAAGAACCCAATCCCCCCCTCCGTTAGCCATAATCTGTATATCCGACAGCGAAAAATTGCCAGCTCTTGTAAGACATGTGTAAATATTTACGTTCCGGAGGGCAGGAGGTTCTCCTTGCGCCGCTGCCTCTCCGGAGAACAGAGCGCACAGCCAGTGACGTCGATGTCGACGACCGGCGAGAGGCGACGCAAGAATTTTGGAATTTGGCATGGTCGAAGGACGCCTACTTGTTGTTGCCATTGTTGCGTATACTATATAGCCCGATATAAGCTATATATAGTATAAATATATCTGCTGGTACGCAGCAGATCGTGTGGGCGAATGTGCATGTGTGTGCTTCTGATTGGGATGCGGATCCCGGGTGAATCAGCTGCGGCTGCCAAATGGGAATTTCTAAATGTTCTCAATCCGAATTGGCCATAAAGGTCAGAGATGCTGAAAATATATTTTAGCAAAAGTGCGGCCAAATACGGATTTGGAACGCACTGAAGGAGAGACTATATAAAATGGAATTTTACCGGGCAGTTAATTGAAGGGAATTTACATTTATGCAGCTGCACAAACATACAAAAGCTTTAAATTAAAACGTAAATTGTAATCAGTTATAATTAATGAAAAATAATTAATTATTTATAATAAAAAAATCTACTAAAATTTGTATAAATAAAAACACCACGTGAGTACCCTGGGACACTTATTCTTTTGTTTTGAGGGGACTCGGTAAAGTCTTTATTATTCCTAAACCTCGAAGTATTTCCTAATACAAAAATTACAAAAAAAAATTGTGTAAATGTTGTGTTATTTTATGATGTTTAATTTATTAAGCCAACTTAAGCCGTTTTGCCATAACATTTTTATGAAAAGTGGGACGTTGTGCACCGAAATAACCTTACCTCCCTTTAAGATATCGATCGCAATAAAGTAAGGCAATGAAGATAATATTTTAATAATATAAATTTTAATAAACTCTTGGTAGTTTTCTTAAATTTAAATAAACCTCGAACATAAGGTTTATCGGTTATACTTTTTATTTTTTTATTGCCATTTAGTGACTTGCAATCAAAGTCTGATTTCCGATTGCCGAGTCATCCTTAGCTGGCAGAAATCTCTCCGGGATTTCGGTCGGTGCCTGGAATTGACATCGCTCCCTAACTGGAGGCGATAAGGAAAGCCCCAGTATCTACTGTACGGATCGAGAGATGTCCAGAGATCGCTCTCGAGATGATTGAGTGAGCGATTTTATATAAACAAACCATCATCTGCCCCGACATTCCAGAGAGATGGTTGTTTACATTCAAGCCCCAACTCATCCTGCTGCTCACCTGAGTCCAATCCTGACGTCACATCAGCCACATGGCCACATCTATTTTTGGCCAGTGGAGGCTCTATATTTAGGCCTTCCCACTCGGCCAGCAAACAAACAACAATGACGTAGATTTGAACTTGAATATGGCTTTTCGTTTAGTTTTCAGAGGGGCATCACTTTCGTCTCTCCCTCTTCCCAAATTTTGGTTTCTAAAGAGTCAAGATCAAGCCTCTCCTGAGGCTATATTTAGCTGCTGCTGCTGCTGATAAGAAGCAGCCGGGCTTTGGGCTGATCTCTTAGCGCAAATCCTCAGACAGTTGATGTCACATTCTCCAAGGGATCGGATCGGTTCAAACATGTGGCTCTTTCTGGCGCTCGTCTTGCTGGCGGGGATCCTCCTCCTGCAGATGATTCGCTTCCTGAAGATCATGAAGAATATTCCCTGCCCACTGCCGCTGCCTCTGCTGGGCAATGCCCATCTCTTTTTGGGCCTAACTCCTGCCGAGGCCTGCCAACGAATGGGCGAGCTGGCGGAAATTTATGGCGACACTTTCGGTTTGTTCCTTGGCCCCAAATCCTTCAGCGTGATGCTCTTCAATCCTCGCGACGTGGAACGGGTGCTAAGCAGCACGCAGCTGCTGGACAAATCCCATGAATACTCCTTCCTGGGCCGCTGGCTAAACGAAGGTCTGCTCGTGAGCAGCGGACGGAAGTGGCACCGACGACGCAAGATCATAACGCCGGCCTTCCATTTCCGGGTGCTTGAGGCCTACGTGGAGATCTTCGATCGACGATCCCGGCAGCTCGTCGGGCAGCTGGAAGCCAAAGGATCTGGGAAAATCAATCTCGGCGAGGCCATTCACCTGTGCACCCTGGACGCCATTTGCGGTGAGTTCTAAGTCTTTTCCCAACATTAAGCTTTATTTAAATTATAAACTTAAATATGGTTTTTATATTTAAATACCGATTGGTACAATTATTAATCCAAGAATCCAGAGGGGGAACCTATTCAAACATTTGGCCAAGGTCCAAATCTAGCTCGCCGCAATAAAAGCCTAAATACAGCTGCACTTGTGATAAGATATTGGGGATCCGGGACCCGGGTCCCCGGGGCTTATTAGCAAACTGTTTTGGTACTAACTTTCGCTTCGACAGCGCGATTAGATATTACCACGGCGATTAGCATCAGCTGCCCGCTTGCACTCAAAGAAATAGTGTACAGATGAGTGCTTTAGTACTCGCAGCTTAAATTTTTAATTTAAATTCCTGTATTCCTAGTTCCTTAAAATTAAAAAAATATATATATTTTGTATCTTTACTTTTAAATGTGAAAGATATAACTGAACTTAATAGATTGTATCTTTAAGATACCTACTAAATAGTCGCCAATCTAAATATTTTGCTACCAATTTAAGTACAAATGACTACCCTTAAGTAGCCCCCCCATTCTCCCAGTGCATTCCCTTGCGGATAATCTATGTTTATAAACGTATCCGTGCTGACTTTCATGTCCATGGTCACTGCGTTGCTAGATCAGTAGTTCCTGCGCGACCAACGCGTGGAGATTGTTTGGTAAAAAATAAAAAGGAGAGCGAACAAGGAGCCGCAATTATGTTCCTGATCATCGGAGCCATCCTGGCCAGCGCCCTCTTCGTGGCCCTGCTGATCTACCAGCTAAAGTTCAAGCGTTTGATCGACATGACCAGCTACATGCCGGGTCCGCCGGCTTTGCCGCTGGTGGGTCATGGACACCATTTCATTGGCAAGCCGCCGCATATGATGGTCCAGACGATATACGAATTCATGGCTTTGTATGCCAAGGACGAGACCCTCAAGGTCTGGCTGGGGCCCGAGCTGAACGTCCTGATGGCCAATCCCAAGGACATTGAGGTGGTGCTGGGCACAATGCGCTTCAACGACAAGGCTGGCGAGTATAAAGCCCTAGAGCCCTGGCTCAAGGAGGGCCTGCTGGTCAGCCGAGGACGCAAATGGCACAAGCGACGAAAGATCATCACGCCCGCCTTCCACTTCAAGATCCTCGATGAGTTTGTCGATGTCTTTGAGAAGGGATCACGGGAATTGCTGCTGAACATGGAGCGGGATCGTGTCAAGCATGGCAATGCCGGCTTCGCCCTCTACGATTGGATCAATCTCTGCACCATGGACACGATCTGCGGTAGGAGTTTCAGCTGCAGAATAAAAAATATATTAGTTTCATATTACTTTTTATTACTTTTGTATATTTCTAAAGTTTAAATACTTTCCTTTTCTTTCCAGAAACCGCCATGGGTGTGTCCATCAATGCCCAGACTAACGCCGACTCGGAGTATGTCCAGGCGGTGAAGACCATATCGATGGTGCTGCACAAGCGCATGTTCAACATCTTCTATCGCTTTGACCTGACCTACATGCTCACACCACTGGCCCGGGCCGAGAAGAAGGCCCTGGACGTGCTGCATCAGTTCACCGAGAAGATTATAGTGCAGCGACGGGAGGAGCTGATCCGCGGGGCTGCCGCCACCAAACAAGGCACCGCCATCGAGGAGGACTCCGATGTGGGGGCCAAGCGCAAGATGGCCTTCCTGGACATCCTGCTGCAATCGACGATCGACGAGCGGCCTCTTACCAATCTGGATATACGCGAGGAAGTGGATACCTTCATGTTCGAGGGCCACGACACCACCTCCTCGGCCCTTATGTTCTTCTTCTACAACATAGCCACGCATCCGGAGGCGCAGGCACGTTGCTTCCAGGAGATCCGCTCTGTGTTTGGCCAGGACAAGAGCTCGCCGGTCACCTACGAGCTGCTGAACAAGCTGCACTATGTGGATCTGTGCGTCAAGGAGACGTTACGGTTGTATCCATCGGTGCCCCTGCTGGGTCGAAAGGTGCTCGAGGATTGTGAGATAAGTAAGTCACACTGGAAAAAAGAAATCTAGGAAAAGTAAAAACGTAATCAATGGAATTCTTGTTCCTATTTTTAGATGGAAAACTCATCCCTGCCGGCACCAATATCGGCATATCTCCCCTGTATTTGGGCAGACGCGAGGAACTGTTCAGCGAGCCCAACAGCTTCAAGCCCGAGCGATTCGATGTGGTCACCTCGGCCGAGAAGCTCAATCCCTATGCCTACATTCCCTTTTCGGCCGGACCAAGGAACTGCATTGGCCAGAAGTTCGCCATGCTGGAGATCAAGGCCATTGTGGCCAATGTTCTGCGGCACTACGAGGTGGACTTTGTCGGGGACGCCTCGGAGCCGCCGGTGCTGATCGCAGAGCTCATCCTGCGCACCAAGGACCCGCTAATGTTCAAAGTAAAGGAGCGAGTCTATTGAAGCCATCACTCTTAAATAATGTAAATAAAATTAAAAATGTAAAAAATGCTCTAGAAACTGAATTTGGGGTTTTAAGACCTTCGATTAATCAAAGTGGTGCTTGAAAGTGCCGCATTAATGATAAATAAAAATATTTGAATGGGTTAATTTGCCCAAAAAATTGTAAAGACAAAACGAGAGGCGAGTTCATGTGTGTGTGTCTACTTGTTTGTTGTTTATAATAATTTTAATATTCTTACTTCATATAATTTCAATTTCAAATTCAAAAACCCCGCGCCATCATGGGCGCCCCCTAGCGGACAACTATCGACGCTGTGCAACCCTGCTGCGCTGACCAACACTTTCGCTGCAGCAAGAGGAAGCACACGTAAATTCCGCAGCCAAAATCGGTCCCACTAATTCGTAGTTTCTGCAAAATACAGTGAAAATAAACTTTTTCGTGCATTTCGTTCGTGTAAAACCCAATAAAAGATCCTTATTGAGCCAGCGGCAATGCCCCGCCGCCCGTCGCGTTAATTAAGCCAGTGCGCGTAGCCGGATTTTAAGCAACAAACGCAAAATCAAAGATTCGCAGGAGAGGAAGAAGAAGAACGGACAGCAGCAGCAGCTATAATTGTGGCCGTACTGTTGTTTTTGTTGCTTGTATTGGTCGTATTGGTGTTTTGTGATTGTGTTGTTGTTGTTGTTACTGGCCACTGGGATGATGATGGTGATGATGCTGTAAAGCAAAGTAAAAGTGGTGGCAAATACAACAAATACGTGCGTGTGTGTGTGCAACGGGACTGCAGTGGCAGTTGCATGTGCAGCGAACGCGGGATGATTGTTGGCCTGGCAGACCTGGTGACAATGATGGTGTAGATGATGAGGCACCATTGCCATCGCATTTAGTTCGTGCACTCGCAAAAATATCGAACAGTTTCGTGCGTGCCACAAAATTGCGCCAATAAGCAAAGGCAAACGCAAACATAGTTTGTTTTATTGCATTCCTCACACACGCACACACATACACATGCATTCACGCAGCAAACGGAGCACAATAACAAAACAACAAAAACAAAGAGCAGTCAAATGAATTACTTGAGGTGAGTTCCCAGTGCAACGCACAAGATGCAGTAATTCAGCAATTGCAGCAGCCTCCTCGGCAGCAGCAGCAACAAAGTGCAACAAATTGTTTGTTTATGATTTTGGTCTTGACTTGATTTGAGGAGAGATTGCATGGGAAAATTGGAAATCGCTCGCATTCTCCTGTGTGTGTGTGTTTGAGCGCGCGCAGTATTGTGTGCTCGCTCGCACCCGCCGAGTCCTTGCGGCCGCGCTCGTTTGTTGTGTTTTGATGTTGCTGCACTTCTCGCTCTGCTCTGCCCCGAGCCAAACAAATCGCTCACTAGTTTGCCTAAAAATACAACAAAAACTGTCCTTACTGCGCTTAAACAGGATTACTTAAATAAATATGTTGGGCTATAGCTGGGATTATCCTGCTCCATGCTCGCGCAGAGCCATTTTTGCCATTCGGAAGCCAGGATTTAATACATTAGTAGAAGCTTCAGGGCTCTTTATTTTGGTTCAAGCCTTTAGTGGCAAAATATTCAATTTGTACAGCTTCGTACATATTTCGTAAAAGTGGCATTCAAACTGCAAATAATACACGATTTTACAATTTTTTGGAACCTAACCGGTACTTCAAAGTTATTTGTTTATTAAAAGTACAATAAGATCATAGTTGAGTTAAAAACAAAAATACTCGTTTCTGTACCATGTCTAATATATGCTGTTGGCAAGCGATGAAATCCTTAAGCGAAATGTTTGAGCTCATCTCTAATTCTTATATATGAATAAATTACTAATTATAATCCTTTGCAGAGATCTGGTTGCCAAGGATTAGAGCCACAAACCGGAAGTGAGTGAGGAAACGACACCAGGACGGAGGAGGAATCAAACCCCGCCAACACCGAAGATGTCGCGCTGGGGCAAGAATATAGTGGTGCCGCTGGACTCGCTCTGCAAGGAGAAGGAGAACACCAACCGACCGACCGTCGCCCGATCGGTGGGCACCGTGGGCAAATGGGGCAAAATGGGCTTCACCTCAACACGCACTTACACACTGTCCGCCCTGCATCCGATGGCAGCGGCTGCGGCGGCAGCTGCTGCAGCCGCCAGTCCCGCTCAGAGTCCAGCCTCTACGCACGACCACGATCCCAACGACCTTTCCGTTTCGGTGCCAGAGCCGCCGAAGCCCAAGAAGTTTTTCAAGTCGCGAAATGCCGCCCCGCCGGAGGTCATTGCCCAGATCATACAGCAGCTACCACACTGCGGAGCGGGTGCATCGCCCATGCGGGATCAAGCATCGGCTGGTGGCGGCGCCACGCCCACCTCTGGTACCCACGAGGCCGGCGGTGGCCTCAAGCTGAAACTGGGCAAGGGCGGCAGCTCCGCAGAGCGGAAGCGAAAGTCGCCCAAAAAGAAGGTCGCCGCAACGCCTACGACGCCCGGTGCGTTCTTCGGCGGCTCCGAGCGGGATCGGGATAAGGAGGGCCTAAGCGATCCCTCGGACCAGCCGGAGCCGGGCGACGAGCCGCGTGGAAGTGCATCGGCCAAGAAGAAGAAACCCAAGGAGGAGAAGAAACTGAAGCCGGAGGCGCCACCGTCACGGATCCTGGGTCGCGCCCGCAAGGCGGTCAACTATTGCGAGGTGGACGAGGAGGAGCGCTACCCCACGCCCACCAAGGATCTGATCATTCCCAAGGGGTCACGCGGTCCAGCAGAAGCGGCGGCGACCACCGCCTCGGCCATTTCAGCGTCAGCAACCGCAACCGCCACCTCGGAAGCCTTCATCTCCTCGACGGCCGGCAGTCCTGGGTCTGGACCGGCGCTACCTCCGCCCACGTCGGCGCCCAGTGCTGTCACGGTACCGATACCCCTACTGTCCGCCGGCGCGTCCAACCCGCCGAGCGCTTCCCGCACGCCGGAACATCCTCCTATAGTGTTGCGTATCTCCAAGGTGAGTAAACCGATTCCCCCCTTGCTAGTTAGTAAGCATCAGCCCTGAAAGCCCTTGAAGGTCTAGTTTTTTCCCTGTAATTCCTCAAGTTTGCGAATTTATTGGTAATACCTCCTTGTATATGTTGTATTCTGGATAAGAAAAGAAAAGAAATGGTTTTAGCTTCGTTTTTTTTTTTTTTTAATTTTGATTTCTTCGATTTTCTGTAATTTATTAATATTGTTTATTTAAATTTTATTTGCCAAGGACTTTGGGCAATAATTTATTTTAAAATTAGAACTATACTCAATAATTTATCTGGTTTTTACAAAACATAGGATTTGTTAGCAAATGGAAACTTCAGATATTTTATAAATAATTGGCATTATTTCTTTATTTTTTAATAACAATATTTTTCTATTATGAATCTTCGAATTACATATCTTCGTCTCTTTTTCTCGCTCTCGCTCTGTCTCGGTAAATTTCACCCAGCAAACCATTTCCCAAGTGCAACCGTTATTTTTTCTGGTGCGATCGCGGAATCTCTCTCCCCTCTCCCATCCCTAACACTACTTGGTGCTCTCAACTCCAGCTGCTGCTTTCCTCTCTCCCTCTCTCTGTCTCTCACACTCTTTTCCCCTTGTCCGGTTGTGAGTGTGTGCGGGGGAAAGAGAAAGCGCGCGAAACATGGGCAGCAACAACAAGGCAGTGTTAAATTACGCGCGCTTTTACATGGAGGTCGAGTCGAGTTTCTCTCTCTCTCTCCCTCTCTCGGGTTTCTCGCACTCGCGTTCTCTTCCGCTTTATGAGTTGTTGGTTTTTGCCGTACGCTTCAGCCGTCTTCTTTTCCTCGCTTCGCATTTTTCCTTTTTCTTTTCTTTACTTTTCTTTGGCCTGCTTTTCTTCGGCATTCGTCGGTGGCTTCTTACTTAGTTCGGTTCGGTTCAGTGGAGTGTTAATTAGTGGGAAGCGCGACATCGCCTCGGCTGCTTAGTTCCTATTCTGTATTCTGCTTCCCGTCAGTGTCAGTCGCAGGCAGTCTCAGTTTCCAGCCAGATATTTAGGTAGCAAGTGAGAGGCGGCGCGCACCTGCAGCGGCGTCCCCATTGGAAAAGCCAACTAAAACTACCATTTATTTGCAGGGCACATCCCGCCTGGTCAGCACAGATAGCGAGGAGCCGCCGAGCAGCTCGCCCGCTCACTACAACCAACAGCTGGCCGCGGAGCCGGAGCCGGCGGATCGGAGCGCAGACGAAACAGTTCCTCCTGCAAGCACGCCAAAAATCATTGTAAAGCCGCTGAGGCCGCCGGACTCAGCGGAGGGATCAGCAGCAGCTGCGGCAGAGACGGAAGCAGCGACTGCCGCCGAGGCGCAGGATAACAACGAGGACGAAGAAGACGAGGAGGAGGAGGAGGAAGAAGAGGAGGAGCCACCCGAGATCAACTACTGCACGGTGAAGATATCACCCGACAAGCCGCCTAAGGAGCGTCTCAAGCTGATCATCAAAACGGACGTGATCCGCAACGCCATCGCCAAAGCAGCCGCTGCCGCGGAGTCGCGCAGCGAGAAAAAGTCCAAGAGCAAGAAGCACAAGCACAAGCAGTTGCTGGCATTAGGATCAGCTGCTCCTGGGACAGGAGCCACCACGCCCGCTGAGATTAGCTCGGAGTTCAAGACGCCCTCACCTCATCTGGCCCTTAGCGAGGCGCAGCAAACGCATACGACGCATCCGCATCATCATCATCATCAGCATCTCCATCCGCAGCGGGGATCCGCAGTCATATCGCCCACAACGCGCTCTGACCACGACTTCGACTCACAGTCCTCGGTGTTGGGCAGCATCTCCTCCAAGGGCAACAGCACGCCCCAGTTGCTGGCTCAGGCGGTGCAGGAGGACAGCTGTGTGATCCGCAGCCGAGGATCAAGTGTGATTACCAGTGACTTGGAGACGAGCCAGCACTCGTCGCTAGTGGCCCCGCCTTCGGACATTGAGTCGCGCCTGGAATCCATGATGATGACCATTGATGGCACTGGAACGGGATCGGCGACTGCGACAGCATTGCCGGAAACGCCGCTCCAAGAGGACATACTGGCCGTGCTGCGTGGCGAGGTGCCACGCCTTAATGGCAACACAGATGCCATTGCCAACGAGGACCAGCAGCAGCAGCAGCCCAAGAGAGCCACGCGCGGACGGGGCAGGAAGGCTAATAACAACGTAGAAGTACCTCCTCCGGCTACGGAGACCAGAACACGAGGCAGGGCTAAAGGAGGAGATGCGGCAGCCACGGCGGCAGCCATTTCACCACCGGCGCCGAAGAGGAGCACGCGAGGTACACGGGGATCGAAGAAGGCCGAGACGACGACGGAGGCGGACATGGAAGTGGACGAGACTCCAGCGGCTGCGGCGGCGGTGGCGGCGGTGAATGAAGAGCCGGTGGACCAGGCAGCGGCGCAACCCTTGCCGCGGAGAGGACGCAATGCCGCCGCCCGGGCCAACAACAACAATTCAGCCAGCATCAATAACAACATCAACAAGATAGCCGCCAGCCTGTCGGCCAAGGCCAAGGACGAAGCCAGTCGCCTGGCGGAGGGCAGTGGAGCGGTGGCAACGGGAGCAGCCCCACCACGCAGCTACGGCCGGAAGCGGAAAAACCAGCAGGTGGTCCAGGTGCAGCCGGAAGAGCAGCAGCAGCAGGCAGCCGATCAAGAGGAGGAAACGCCCGAGGGCGAGGAAGAGCAGCCCACGCCCGCCAAGATCCCGCACAGAGACCACTCGCCGACGGATCACGACCCGGATCCAGATCCCGACGATCTGTCTAACAACTCGAACAACTCTTCGATGCAGCACGACGGCTCCTCCTCCTCGCCCCCGCCGCGCGACTTCAAGTTCAAGGATAAGTTCAAGCGAACCCTGACCCTAGACTCGCAGGTGGCTGCCAATGCCGGAGCGGCAGGTGCAGCAGCAGCAGCAGCGGCGGCAGCGGTAGCGGGAGATGCGGGAGCAACGGCAGGCACTGGAGTAACAACGGAAACGGAAGCCTATGGCGAGCAGCGTGGCGCCGTCAAGTTGGTCATCTCGAAAAAGAAGGGCAGCATCTTCAAGAGCCGCGCTTTGGTGCCATCCGACCAGGCGGAGCAAGCTTCTGTGGCCAAACGGCATCTGTACAAGCACAGCTGGGATGCGGCTCTAGAGGCAAATGGCGGCGGAACGGGCAGTGATGCCAGCAACGCCTCGGCTTCGGGCGCTGGAGTGCCGGGGGCCAAGGATCACCTGCTGCATCATTTGGCGGCGGGCAAATCCGATGGTGACTTTGGTGACAGTCCCTCGTCCAACAACAATGGCTCCTCCAGCGGCGGCAGCAGTGTATCCACGCTGCGCGGCGATAGTCCGGCATTGGGCAAGATCTCGCGGCTGGCAGGGAAGCAGGGAGTGCCGGCCGGCACAGCCACAGGGGTAGATGCCTTCGACTTGGACCTGGAGACGGGACCAGAGGAACTGGGTGTGGAACGGTCGACGGCAAGCGGAGCTATCGGCGGAACAGGCACAGCAGCTGCTGGCGGAGGAGCTGCCGGCAGTGGCGGCAGCGGACCCATACGTGTCGATCGCAAGACCAAGGACTACTACACCGTGGTGCGGAATGTAAAGACGGCGCATCAAATTCAGGAGATTGGCGAATACCAGGAGATGGACGATGATGTCGAGTATATTCTAGATGCCCTGCAACCGCACAATCCGCCGGCAACGCGATGCCTCTCTGCCCTGCAGCTGGCCGCCAAATGCATGATGCCCGCCTTTCGGATGCATGTGCGTGCCCACGGCGTGGTCACCAAGTTTTTCAAGGTGAGCATTCATATTTCATCTGTTTAAATTCCCCGAAAACAGCTGTACGCCTCATGGCTAGTCTTGGAAAGCGTTTGTTTATTGCTCATTTAGAGATCTTTAGTTTCATAAAGAGAAATGAGTACCAAGTACTTTGTGGGTGAATTCTCCGATTTGCTGAGCAAACAAATTGTTGTTTATCAGAATCCGATATTTGTTAATGCTCTCGAGTTTCAGTCGATTCTTTTCACCGGCAGTTACCCAAACAGAGCTCGCCTTGAGCGTATTTTGAGACGATTTAAAGGAGTAAACAATTCAGGCTGAATAAGGGATATACTAAGATTAAGGGGGGTGGATATACATGTAGCTAAATTTCCTCTTCCCTTTCATATGCAACAGGCCTTATCCGATGCCAACAAAGACCTCAGCCTGGGCCTATGCACCTCGGCCATTATGTACATTCTGTCGCAGGAGGGCCTTAACATGGACTTGGATCGCGACTCCTTGGAGCTGATGATTAACCTGCTGGAAGCGGACGGTGTCGGCGGCGGCACACAGGTGGGGCACACGGATCGAGCTGGCTACGAGCGGAACAAGCAAAAGGTGCGTGAGCTCTGCGAGGAGATCAAGGCACAGGGCAAGGGCACACATCTCAATGTGGACTCACTAACCGTGGGCACACTGGCCATGGAAACGCTGCTTTCGCTCACCTCTAAGCGGGCGGGCGAATGGTTCAAGGAGGATCTGCGCAAACTGGGCGGACTGGAGCACATTATCAAGACTATTTCGGACTTTTGCCGACCGGTGATTACCTGCGAGGCCGGGGAGATATCGTGGCTGCCGGCGCTGCTGGACAACATGCAGACGGTGGCCCGTTGCCTGCGAGTCCTCGAGAATGTGACGCAGCACAATGAGGCGAATCAGCGCTACATGCTCACCTCGGGACAGGGCCGGGCCGTGGAGACGCTCTGCCAGCTGTACCGGCTGTGCTGTAGCCAGCTAATGCTGCATCCATCGATGGACTGTCCGGGCAGCAATAAGGAGCATCCGGGCGTGGTTATGCGGGAGCTGCTGGTCCCGGTGCTCAAGATACTGATCAACCTGACGCACACCTTCAATGAATCGCAGCCGTCGCTGGGCGCCGAGTTGCTGGGTCAGCGCGGCGATGTCGTGGATACCTGCTTCCGTCTGCTCCTGCTCTCGGCGAACTACATTCCCGATCACTGCGTCTTCGAGCTCAGCATACTGGTGAGTGTTTCTAAATGCACATGTGATTTGTTACATCAAGGATTCCGTTGATTTGATAGGTGCTCACCCTGCTGATAAACCTGTGCATGCACACGGTTCCCAATCGCGCCGCCCTGATGCAGGCAGCCGCTCCGGCCGAATACGTGGCCGATAATCCGCCGGCTCAGGGTGGCGTGAGTGCGCTGCAAGCTCTGCTCGAGTACTTTTACAAATGCGAGGAGCTGGCCAGGTGAGATAGAAACCACAACCCACTGTTGGCACTTGTATTTTAATACTTTTTCATGAACAACTCACAGATTGGTGGAGAAAAACACGGACGCATTCCTCGAGAGCAACGAGAAGAGTAAGAAAAAGCAGGAGGAGGTCGAGGAAACTGTCAACAATCGTAAGTACCTTTAGCATCCCAGCTTCGACCAAGATCTCCTGCTAATCCCACATCCTTTTAGTCCTGCAACGCGCTGGCCACCATATGGAGCACACACTAAAGGGTAGCTATGCGGCCATTTTGCTGGGAAATCTGATTGCAGACAACGAGCAGTACGAGGCGCAGGTGCGGCGCCAGTTGCGGGGAGATAGCTTCAAGGAGATTATCGGTGTGCTGGAGAAGTATCACACATTCATGAACCTGACCTCCAGCGTGAGTTTTAAACCCAAAGGGATGATCATTGCAATATCTTAACATATTATTTTTTCATCAGTTGGAAGCCGCCTTTGTGGCTCACATGAAGTCGACAAAGCGCATCATTGACAACTTCAAGAAGCGTGACTACATCTACGAGCATTCGGATGACCACACTCTGCCCCTGAATTTAGAGACGACAGCGGTGACGACGACAACGCCGTCAGTGATAGGAGCCGGAACGGATGGTCAATCCACATCCGTGACTGCTTCTTCCTCGTCCACATCGCCACCGCCAGGATCGACGCGGGTGCAGCGCGTGTACAAGACGTACAGCAGCCACAGATAATCGGAATCGGAATCTGAATCGAAGTCGAAGTCGGATTGGAGAGCCATCCTGCCACCAAAATGAATTATGTTGTTTTGTGATTATGTATGTAACTTGTTTAGCAGCCACGAACTATATGGTGTGAGTGTATAGTATATATAATGCACCTAGTTTCGGTCATCGTCCCCCATCCCACGAGTATATATATATTATATATTCCAGTATATATAGTTAGCAACGATGCGATCTGTGCTTCGTATTAACCAAAAGTGATAGCGAGAGTTCTGCGTTGCGTCTTAAACTAACGAGAGAGAGAGCGACGAGGAATGATATGAACAAAACACAACACTAAAAAGATCCAAAACCACCACAACTGATATGATGTGTACGTTATATAGTCATAAGCAATATTAGCAGCAGCGGCTTACACCCTCACCACACACACACCACCCATACACCCATGTAAATATTGTTTAATCCAGCGATTTTATCGGACGCGTCCTAGGTTTATTTCGAATGTGTTTTTTTTTAACTTGTATTCTTACATTTATATTATATATTAAAACATTACTTTTTTTTTTCTTGTACTTTACGACTCTTGCTCTTGAAAGCAGCGAGAAGGTTTAGTAGCAATAGAGTTAGTAGCGAGACATGTGTGTAAAGAGAGACGGGAGTAGCAATAGCCCGGAGTCGTGGAGCAGAATAAAGTTATTTTATTGCCTAAACCTAAGCTAAAGAAACTCTACTTATAAAACTAAAAACTGATCAATAAATAAATATATAAATATATGCATGTATATACATATATATCTATATATATATATGAATATATGTGTACGTTTACAACAAAAATGTCAGATTTAGGCTACAAAAATCCAGATATAACGATAGAAAAAGCTAACACAAGCGTGTGCGGATTGAAGAAGGAAACAATTTCGGGAACAAAATATATGTATATTTATTTTGTGTTTTCAACGAGTACATCATGTATTGTTCTTGCAGAAAAACAAAAATCACAAAAAATAAAACTAAAATTGAAAAACAAGCCACAGGGTTGGGTTTATTGTGAAATGGGGAAATAATATATATATATTTATATATATAAAATATGTAATTTGATTGATTTGGTTTTATTTACAAAATGTATAATAATTTTTAATTTTATTCAACAAACCCCCTTTTCATTCATATTTTTGTGTGGCCCGGTACACACGCGCCACCTCTGCACCGTTATCGATGCTATCGATACTGTAATCGTTGAGCTGCCAGCTCTAGTCCGCATTTATGTCATAACAATAAGCCCAATATTGGAACCAGGGTCAACAAAACGCCGGCGTTATCAATTAAAAGCCGCTCCAATTAGCCACTCGCCAGCCCGCTGCCTCTGCCGCCACTTCAGCCACCCTACACGCCCGCCAGCCCAGCTCCAGGCAGACAGGATGTCCACCCGTCGCCAGGCGATCACGCTGTACAGGAACCTCCTGCGCGAGTCGGCGAAGCTGCCCTCGTACAACTTCAGGTGCGTGTGGTGAAATCGCCAAGTGTTGTTGCTCGTTCCCGAATGTGCCATGTTTTCGGGTATTCCTTTCAGGATGTATGCTGCCCGCAAAATACGCGACACATTCCGTGCCAACAGGACCATCCGTGACTATGAGGAGATTGATCGGCAAATGGTTGCGGGACAGCAGAATCTGGAGCTGATACGCCGCCAGGTGAGTCGCAAGCTGTGCGAGGCATGTGTTCGCTTATCGGTGTCCCGCGAGCCCTCAAAGTCTCATAGTTTCGGTGTTTACATTAGTTTTTTGTACCTGCTCTGGGCAGAACATCTGCCCTTAGCTTGGCTGATAATATTGTTCAGAAGAATGCTCGAGAACTCTCCACAACTTGTCTAAGATAATCAAGTGTTTGCTATAACTGTGTTATGTCTCATGAAGACCTTTCAATAAATGGAGTTTCTTTTTTCGATTTATTTTCCTGTAATGAAAATGCTTTTTTTACTTGCCTGCACTGCTTATCAGCTTGTGGAGTTTATTAACCCCCTTTCCATGGTTTTCTGTTTGCCTACAGGTGATCATTGGCCATTTGTACACCACCGACAAGCTGGTCATAGAGAACAAGAAGACCCTGAAGCCCTCCGATGACTGAGGCTAACGGGAGCAAGCAAAGCGGTAGCTGAAGAGAGTACAATGGCAGGGAAGGAGGAGGATGAGGAGGAGGAGCAGCAGCAGCAGCGAAGACACAACTCGAAAGACTCGACCCACACACCACACACACACACATTGTTGATTTTCGTACATCAAAAACCAAGGAAACTAAATCATTTGCTAGCAAAAAAAACAAAAACACCAATTTAATGTTATGTTTAACAACAAATATGAAATTATATATATACATTACAATATATATTATATATGGTATAAATAAGTACTACAAGTACTCCAGAAAAAAAAAGTCAGCTAAAGACACCGGACATGGAATGTGTGAAAGTGGAAGAGGGAAGGTGTACCTATGCCTGATAGGTGCTGGCGGAGACATTGCCGCCGGTGCCCGTCCAGTTGGTATGATGGAACTTGCCCTCCTGTCCCAGCAACTCGTAGGTGTGGGCGCCAAAGTAGTCACGCTGAGCCTGCAGCAGGTTGGCCGGCAGCTTGGCCGTCCGATAGCCGTCGTAGAAGCTGAGGGCTGTGGACAGGGCCGGCACAGGTATGCCCCAGCGGAAGGCATTGGCCACTACCTCACGCCACGAGTCTTGGCCACGTTCGATGGCCTTCTTAAAGAAGTCGTCCAGCAGGAGATTGGAGAGCTGCGGCTGCGACGTGTACGCGTCCTTGATGTTGCCCAGGAACACGCTGCGAATGATGCAGCCACCGCGCCACATCAGCGCAATGCCGCCATAATTGAGCCTCCACTTGTTCTCGCTGGCCGCCTCCCGCATCAGCATGAATCCCTGGGCATAGGACACGATCTTGGCGCAGTACAAAGCGTGCTTGATGTCGTCCAGGAACTTGGCCTTGTTGGCTACGGTGGGTTTGGTGGCGGGTCCCTTGAGCAGTCCACTGGCATGGACACGTTCGTTCTTCAGGGCCGACAGGCAGCGTGAGAAGACCGCCTCACCAATTAGCGTCACGGGCACTCCGTATTGCAGAGCAGCGATGGCTGTCCACTTGCCTGTGCCCTTTTGGCCGGCGGTGTCACGAATCCGCTCCAGCAAATGTCCCTTAGAGTCCTTGTACTTGAGAATATCACGCGTGATCTCGATGAGGAAGGAGTCCAGCTCCGCCGAGTTCCATTTGCCAAACTCCTCGGCCATCTGGTCGGCGGAGAGACCCAGACTCTGCATAATGTGATACGCCTCGCAGATCAGCTGCATGTCGCCGTATTCGATGCCGTTGTGCACCATCTTGACGAAGTGACCGGCACCGCCATCGCCCACCCATTCGCAGCAGGGCTCGCCGTCGGCCTTGGCGCAGATCGCCTGGAAGATGGGCCGGATGAGAGGCCAGGCGGCCTCGTGGCCACCGGGCATCAGCGAAGGTCCATGACGGGCACCCTCCTCGCCGCCACTAACGCCAGAACCCACATAGAGGAGGCCCAGTTTGGCCAGCTCGTCGCAGCGGCGGGATGTGTCCTGGTACTCGGAGTTGCCACCATCGATGATCACATCGCCAGCCGAGAGCAGTGGCACCAGCTGCTGGATAAAGTCATCAACGGCGCTGCCAGCTGAAATTGGATCAAAAAAATTAAGGGATTATAAATTTATAGTAAAAACTTGTATTTGCAATTTAGAAGTGAATGAGGCATTATTTTCCAATGTGTAGAAATCGTTGACTAAGCGTGCGATTGCACAAGGTCGATTGGGGTGGCTTTTGGAAAGTCACTGTTTGGATTTTGGAGGTCACCGTGAATCGTCCCTTGTCGGCACACCACACACTCCTCCATCGGAACGGAACGCAACGGAACCGAATCGAGGCTAGATAAGGCCACCAGTTGCGCGATAGCATTGATCTATCTATCCGATCTATCTAGAGGTCGTTTGTATGTGGATACAGCAAAGGTTGAAATACAAGAGCTCAAGTCGGAACTGATTAGGAAACTAAAAAGGCTGCTGAAAAGTCGGGAGATATTTCAATATCTTAATTTTAATTTTAAATTTGAACCTAATAATATTATTAGATATTCTCACAAATAAGTAAGCGTATATGCAAAAACCTTGTTTTCAATTTACGTCAAGTGAAAGTTCA
The DNA here is from genome assembly GCA_018904815.1 of Drosophila ogumai. Lineage (NCBI taxonomy): Eukaryota > Metazoa > Arthropoda > Insecta > Diptera > Drosophilidae > Drosophila > Drosophila ogumai. The sequence continues at coordinate 18,000 of JAEIIJ010006939.1, forward strand.
CACAAGTTGCCATGCAACTTTCAAATACAAATTCTCAAATATAGAATCTGGAAATCTATATGCATGACCTCCGAGGACCGAGTGAATCATGGGCCTGGGCCTGGTTTGCATGGAAGGTCGTCGAAACAAATGAGAGAAATAAAATAGAACCGAGACGAAGCCAAATAATGGATCGTCGGACAGTCCACAATCCGAGGAAATCCCCTAGGGTCCCTGGGCCTGATGATGTGGCCTGGAAGTCGGCCATTGTTTGAGCGTATGACCCATAATGAATGTCAGAGATTTCTCTCTCGCTCAAGCAAATAATGGGCAGGTTAGGTTTAGGTAGGAAAAAAGCAAAAAGCGATAAGCCGGCACGCTGATTAATGTGCGAGACACTGGCTAGGGCTAGAGGAGAACGCGTGAGCGGCGTGAAGAGATCTCAGCATGGTTTCGAATAATGTGATTTTAGAATTTGCAGGCGAAGAAACTATAAATGAAGTTCCAAATCAAATTTGTTTGATTTGTTATTAAAAGAATTTATTATTTGTAATTATTAAATATTTTTAATAGAATTTTGGAACTCAAATAAAACCTTAATTTTTAAAATTGTAATTGTAAATATTATCGAAAATATTTTTGTATATTTTTGTTATTTTATATATTTTCAAGATAATTAATTTTTAAAAATTAAATGTTTAAATATAGGAATTTAAGGGCATTTTGACTATTGTATTGTATTTTATTTGTAATTTTACCGAATTATTTTATTATCACACAAATCACAGCGCCAACAAATTACCATCTCTTAGTCAAACAACAAATTCAGGCTTTGATAAATCGCTCAAGGCAAATCGCGGCAATCGATAGTCGCGTGGCATGGAGTGGATATCGCCTGTTCAATGATCGGAATGAGTGGGTGGGGGGGGGGAGAGAGGCAACAGCAAAAACTTATCGTTGTTGCTACTCCTCTTTATACTCTGCTTCGCATTCTTCCTCTTTCTTTTCCCTTTGCACATTGCAATATGAACTTAAAGCACACAGAAATCCGTTTGATTTGATGACTTTGCTTTGACTTCCACACACACACACACAAAAACAAACGCCGATTGTAAAAAAAAAACACTCACACAGGTAAACAGAGACAATCGCTTACAACAGCAGGTTTTTGGAACAACACAGAAAAAAATAATACAAAATAAATTAAAATAAAAAAATTAACCATAAACCTGTTGAAATCGAACGATCTCCCTTTGCTTTATTTTTCTTTTTGAGTGCAGTGAGTAATGTGTGTATGAAACTTGGTGAAAGAAAAAACAAGAGGGCTAAAAACTCACCCTTGACCAGCAACATGACCTTGCGCGGAGTTTTCAGCTTGGAGACCATGTCCTGGAGCGAGTCTGCGCCGATCACGTTGGTGCCCTTGGCCTCGTTGGCGAGAAAGTCCTTGACCTTGGCCACCGTGCGGTTATAGGCGCAGACAACGAATCCCTTCTCGTCCATGTTCAGTATGAGATTCTGGCCCATTACAGCCAGGCCAATTAGTGCGATGTCGGCTTTTCTGCGTGGCAAAAAGGAAAACAGGATCAACATTTAAAACATCAAGGGAAAAGTGGAGGGAAAACCGCGCCACTCACCCGCTCATTTTGTGTGTTTTTTTGCAAGTATTTTGGCTCAAATGCTTTTGTTTGCGGCACTTCTTTTTCGCGCTGTTGCGTGTGAAACTGAAACTGCCTGTTGCTTTTCCCACTAAATATAACGATACTTTTTGCCCAAATATCGAAATCGCGATATTTTTGTTTGATATTTTCGGTATTTTCTCCTTGGTCACTCTGAACGTCAGAAAAAATGTCAAAACAAAATTTTACAGGCTTGGGGTC